>QNGE01002847.1:80113-90715 GCA_008508345.1 Paragonimus westermani | reverse complement strand
GGCAGTGAAAGCCGTAAGGAAGCTGTCTCGCTGATGACGCCTTACTCTCACTTGCAGCTCGGTTTTTTGTTTGCAAGGTGTAGGCACCTTGATGTTGAATATGGACGTCGTTATTTTCAATAGTTAGGTCCCTTCCGGTCCGCTTCTTTTTTCCTTCTCACTTTCCATATAGGGTTTGCTTTTTCTTCATGGTTGTGTGGCAGTTAAGCATTAGTGTGAACCACTGATGTATTGCTGTCTATGATAATGATGATCACAAACAGCTGGTGTTGACATTGTGATCGGCTTCGTAGACAATTAGACGAATCGAGCACAGTTATATTACAGCGAAAACAGGCCAGTTAATCACTATCCACTTCATCCGTGTACGGTTTTGCCCCTTTATCCTGTCTGTCTTTTTTGTATGTACATGTAAGTGTATTCAGAATGTACGAAATGTTACATCCGTTACTATCTAACGATTCATGTCTTCTGATTTCGCTATTAAAATTCCTAAAGGTAATTAGCTATTTCGGGAAGATACCCGTCAGAAAGACATTGGGATCGATTGCCTGATCTGTTCTACGGCTTTGTCGTGGAATCAGACGTGAGTGTTGTGCTGATTCGGAGGGTCATGCCGACTACGGCTTCGATCTTGAGACACAGCCATGCTAGATAGACTAAAGGGAGACAGACAGAAGAAAGACACGTACACCCAAGGGGTGCATGTCAAACTACTGATTATATAGGGGTGCATAGGTAGTGAAGCATGGTCCCGTTGAATATACAGAAAAACCACTTCCACAATTTAGGCAGTTATTTTCGGTATGAGGAGAGCCAAAAAGGTATCCTGAAAGACATTCCCATAGTCCAATGTTTGACTGTAATCGCCGACGTAGTGGTTGAAACCATCGAAAAAGCCCAGTACTTCCCAGAAGTTTGGTGTGACGTTGAATGCAGTTAGGGAGAGGACATAATGGGGATTCAACGTCAACGTCAGACGGTGCCCATAGGCTGAGCAAATCCCGCTGCCAACCGGTTCAGTCTTCTGAGTTTTTGACTCAGAGTAGGAGGCCCCAAGAAAACCTCACGTTCTACTGCTTCGCAGATTAAACTCCTGAGCCAAAGACTCCAGGTTGGACACCTCAAGCCAACCACTTTCCTGCGATATCCGAGGTTATCATCGTTCGATGTGCCCGTCCACTCGGTTTCACTTTCTTCCTCTTCCTATGCTTTCAACTATTGTCTCTTAAAGTTACGACAACCGATAAGCATGTGCGCTCTTAATGTCCACAGGATCTGACAAAAAAGCCAGTAAAAAGCTCCAGAGAACTCTCTGTTGGGACTGGAATCGAACGTACACTGTCTTACACCGGGCTGGTATGTATGGAATGCGCTTCAAACCTTTAAAGTGCAAATATAAACTTTAAGACTAGGGCGTCCTCACTCATACGTCCTAAGCTGCAGTCCACTTAGAACTGTGGGTGGCGTCACCTCTTCAGCTTGTAATACTGCTCACGAGATAATTGAAAATGACGAAAGTACATGCTACTTTCACCAACTGTGGCGTTGAGAAGACATGCATTTGGTGTTTGGATGAAGGGTATTTAATGTTAGTATGCGGTCAGTGTGGTGCTACGGTCCACAAACGTGATCTGTTCGTGAAGATGATATCAACAGACTTGCTGTGTCTGACCATAGCTGTCTCCATCACTCGACATACATCAAGTGGGATGGTCACATGAACAATGCGGCTGCTCGTCAACGCGCATCTCGGAAAAATCAAAACAAACGACCGACCGACCAACTGCTTACGTTGCACGGTCCACTGTGGTTGGGACAGGCAGTCCACATGCCAGTTGGGTGTGAACCGCATGCGACATTATTGGTTGTGGTCATAAACGGCTGGGTGAAGCCACGTAGTGAACGTGTAAACGTGTGGTCACGGAAGTAAGTAAAGTGACCAGATGTAGTTTGCTTGGTTGGAGGCCAAGCGATCACCCAACAGGTTAGCCGAAATAGCGGTTCGCCTACATCCCCTACGTTACTAGTTTCTCTACTTAATCTTCGCTCAAGTGTAATGGCCATAAACCTGACCAGGAGTTACAGCAGCTTGGGCTGGTGCTCACAGAAACTGAAAAATGCATTAAGATTTGAATCGATACATCAAGGTTAAGTGTGAGACCGGTAATTGTATGATTGAAATACGCCACTGATCGTAGCACACCGCCATTTCCGGTAACGTTTCTAACAAGCGATTTGAGTGATCACGAGGAGCCCATCCAGGTGGGCGGTACCTAACCACTCTGCTTAATGAAGCAGTCAAGGTCTTCATATTTCGCGACTACGTTGCTGCCTGACCACCACGTGGTTTTATCCGATTGTTTATTTTCTCATATAATGCCCGGTACAGCAAAAAATAAGCCGGCTTACGGAGTACGTGATCCAGCCATTGCACACTGTGCAGCGCGATTAGTCGACAAATTGACTGTGCATCTCGGGTGTTCCGAAATACCAGCTGTAGAACGACCGCGTTGCTCACGTGATCCATCCATTTGATGTGGGTTAGTTGGCGAAGACAAAATGAGCACTGAATTGAAATCTTAACAGCTAGGCGACTTGGATCTGAAGAGACCTTATTGAATGGAACACCGTAGACACGGCAAGCGTAGATTTCTGCTGCTGCGACCGATTCTTCCTGATTCCGAACACGTTATCAATCGCAGTGAACTAAGACAAAATTACGAAGAGCTGCGCAAAACCTGCGAGGATTAATTAGCGGAGCAGAATGAACAGATGGACAAGGCATTTTCAGGAAGAAATAGCCAAAGGCTATCTTCCATTACTCATGATTGCTCCAGCTGTCAATAAGGTGTTAGTGAGACTGTGTAAAAAAAATATGACTCATAAGATTAGTTTTTCGTGACAATTTGAAAAATGGGCTTAGCACTTTGAAAAACAATCCAACCAACCTGAGCCACCTCATTCAGTCATCAGTATTGGGGAACTTATGTCTAGTCATCAGATTTCCACGATCTTCCATCTGAAGTCGAACGCTCGAGAGAGTTGTCCATAAATGTGTACTCTACATCGAGTGGGCGTACAACGACTGGAAAAATGACATACTTCGCCATGATTCCCCAAGATGGAGACAGTCTCATGGAGCACGTCGTGCAACTGATCCAACGTTGTTTAGGTTGAAAAGTACTATGGCAGCTGAATGACAAAGAAGTGCCCGTGCTGTGGTATCAGTTACAAGCTGAAGATATGGTCGATCCACCGACGATCACGCTAGAAACCTGCCTGATATTCTATTGTAGTTTTCCCCGGTTAATCGGTGAGGTATATGGATATATTTCCTTTATGGTAGTTGAAGGCTCTGCTTAATGCTTGTTTAGATATGACTACTGCTAACAGAAGAACATCTCCCAGTCACCGTGATCAACTACTGGTTTATCGTTTTCCCTTCAGGTGTAAGTGACTTCAGGTCATAAGACAAAATCACAAATATTATTGTACGAGTCTGTTGACAGACTAACTATCAAATTAGAACAATTAAACAGAAAGAACAGTAGATGGCAAGAGTAAACTGAAAGGAAGAACGAAGGATAAAGGGCGACAACATAAACTGGGATTTGCCACGTTTACAATAAGTGTATGTTGCGAAAGTGATATATACATACAGATGCTACTCTTCGCCACATCGGACAGCGCTCTCGGTCAAACTAATTCACTGATTTTTGGAAAACAACCGGGAACGCCCTACTGATGCAAACATCAGTGACAGTGTCTACATACCCCGAACTCAAGGCACACACTGGCAAGCAGAATCCCCCTCCAGCTTAAACCACCAATCGTAAACAAGGCATGAAGTGACAGACAGTCAGCTGGCACACGCGAAATGTGGCCAGGCCAACCAAACATGTGGGGCGAGATTATCACGTACAGGGGTCGACAAAGTCTGTTTGTCCCGAAGACACGTCCGCAAGCTCCCACATTGCTGGCATGGTGTTCCAACCAAAAAAAGCTAGCTTCCGAGACAATATCATTTGGAAACAGATGCCCTGTGAACAGCACCTGCGCGGATGGATTAGAAATCGAAACCAAACAACAGGACCATTTTAACGGTGACATCATACACTCAGCCCTCCACTGAAAAACTGAGGTCATACTGATGCCAAAAATGGCGTAAATTGTCAAACAACATTCTAACCTTGATCAAACGACTCACGATATAATTGGACCCTCCACGAGCGCCGACGCGACTCTCAAGGAGCGTGAACTTTTCGACCACTTCCGACGGCTAATCAACACTGCAGGTGAAAGCAGGCACACAATCCTGCTAATCTTACAACAACGCCTTGCATTTAGAAGACACAAATTCTACAGTGAATTCACGAACTGAAACTTACTGTTTGCCTAAGATGTTCCAGACACCCCATGAACACACTGCATGAACTGCACACTGCCTCGAAGTCGAGTGCCCGCGAGTACTTTGACGTTTGCAGTCTGTCTTGGCGCAGTTTAAGGGGTCATTTACTGCAGAAGTGAATATGAAAGGGGAGGCTGGACACATTTATCACATGTCGTTTGAGATACTGAAGGTCGGTGATACTTTATTGTAAACGCTAACCCGACCAGACGTCTGACAGCAAACTGGTTTAGAATGCTGACGTATTCTAGTGCACATCGTTCCTCGACTGACAGCCTATAGTGCGGCTCTGTATACGGAACCGAAGACTATTCTGATGTTTTTAAAAAAAACACTTGTCGGCTTCCACATAACAATGGCAGAACGTGACGATATGGTCGACACAACCAAGACTAAAGGCGAAGCCTAGCTTGTTTCTCGCAGATATGCTGTTCGTGCGTTTCGCACAGTCTATGAAGCATAATGGCTGTAAGCAGCTTCACCGCAATAGAACTCAGGTTAATCTGTCGACGGTTTGCACATAGAGTGCGAGGGAACCTTTCGAAAACGGGGATGATGCCAGTCAGACACCAATCATTTTGAGTGATTCCAGTTGCCTCAGGCTTAGGGACCAAGGCCGTTAACTCTTGGGTCAGAGGTAGGTCCCGATCTATGAGCCAGACGCCTTGTAACGCTTCAGGAACTTGATCTCACATGTAAAATTTGGTGCTGTGGACGGAAAAACGTCAACACTGATGAATATGGGGTGCCGAAAACCTAGTCAACAGCCCTGGTGGCTAGTTGAACTGCTGTTGGAAACGATAAGTCCAGCGTCCTATGTGTCGTTGCATGTTATGGACAAGCTCACTACTGGCTTCACAGACTACCTTGATTACACCTAGCTTCCGTTATCCGTTGCTCGGATGAAATGAAAATGTCTTCGAGAGCTCCCATGTTGATATAGAGTTGAGTCTACCAGATCTCACAACCCCCATAGCTGCTTCCGGGGTTTCAAGCGGAATGAACTATGGTGGCTACTGGATGGAATATTCCGGCGAGCGTCAAGAAGTTTCAGTGATCGCACAGAGATTCCGTGTTTGGGAGTTGAACGGGCAGGAGTATCCTACTTATGCGCTGCACACCGTATGTGTTCAATTTGCTTCGATGTCGTCCGGTGAGGGAGGTCCTACAATGGAGGCAAGCACGTTCCGGTAGTTATACAGCGCTTGCGCCCATGACCGCTTAGATAGGTCCGTTTTTGTTTGACGACGAAATGGCCTTCCAGCGAAGTGAAGAGCGTTCTTGGCACATAGCAGTGCGGTGATCGGAATCCATATAAATGTTCCTTCCTCAGTGAGTTATAGTCTTGGACAACCACACCACCGATAACAGTTTTAGAATACATGTGTGTAATGTAATACATGGTAACTTTCCAAACTGTTCCAGAAAGATGTGCAGAGTGACAGGTGAAAAAAGACACATCATCGGCGACATTATGCAGTATCTCTAGCCAATGGTAGTAAGGAACTTTCGGAGCTCAGGAGGAGACAGACGAGGGAAGCCCAACGTGATGCTATTTTTTTCGTACCTCTACGTCAATGCCAAAGAACGCAAACGGGCGTAATATGGCCTTGCTTGCCTGGCATGCGTAAGACATGTCCATGCCAAATTACAAAAAATAATAAATGCGAATAACGGGTCAAAGACTGGTGCATGACACTAGTTGCCTGAGGGGTGCCACCTGTAAATGACCATAGTGTGGCCTATTTGTAATGAAAAGTCGTTCAATAACGCAAAAATTTATTGTTCAACTAGCACTTTTTCAATTCACGCGCTAGATTGCAGTCACGAGCCGGTGTTCCAGTCAAAAACGTAGCGACGGTTACCACTTAAACGTCGTGTGCACTCCCACCTGGTTCTTTGTGTGGCTGAAGCTTTCTGTCGTGGACTTTGCTTGTCATTCCTCGCCCGTTGGCTCGATTTCGTTCAGTGATGATTCGTTCGGTCGCTCGTGTTGTCCGCAATCCGTCCGCTGTGAAATTTGATCATAACTCATTGCCACGTCTGGGTATTTCACTGGGCATTAGAGTAGTCGCACTTCCGACTTGGTCATCCATCGCACATTTACTCTCCAAGCCGAATGGGACAGAACAACCTTGTGTGATATACTGTTTTCTTCCTGATTTAAGACAGTGCTTGACTCAGAGTCCGTTGCAGGTCACAATTAGGATAGTTCGTAGCCATTAACAGCATTGCTCTCAGACGAAAGAGTGAGCATCTGGCCGACCTTGATCCGATGCAATAAGGTTGTCCGTGGATATAATGCCAAAATGTTTACTTCGTACAACTGCGCACCCCAGTAAAACATGTTTGCCAATATTTGGACTATTGTCCACTTGATAGTCCACAAATTTAAATCACAAGCAGTGGATTAGTACCTACAGAGTTCAGGATAAGCAGTGTGTCTAACAATGTCTAATTGGTAAGTAATACGAGTCAGACCAAGCAGGCACTGGTGCACCTTGGAACTCAGTGTGATTACCACTTCGGTTTCACGCAACATTCGGTTTAAGCGTCATCGAAGATAAACGACTGACCGAATAACCTTCAGATGTGTTTTCAGGTAAGTAATTGAGGATGAAGAAGTTGGGTTTGAGACTAAGTACTCGTCGAGATCTGGACTTGCCGGCATGATCGCTAGAGCAAGTACTTGACAGATATGATGAAAGGTACTAACACTGAAGTACCCAATGTTCAACAATCGCTTTGACCCTGGAAAACCGTCGTCACACACACGACAAAGCTGAAAGGGCAAGCCGCGACATGCAATCAGAAAGGTGTACTGATTCAGTGAAGTCAGTTATGACGGGAATAACACTCGGCAATGCAGTCGAATAGGTTATTTTGGAAAGCGTCTGTTGCGAGAGCAGGTTGGAGTTTCCTCCATGGGTAAATTGGCTACATCTATATCCGAAAGTTGGGTTGAATTAGTTGAACGGCTTACCTAATGATAGTAGCATGTCAGCATGCTTCGAAAAGGCCCAAATAGACCATCTATTGATCATGTATTAGGAACGGACCTTTTCCAGTTGTATCGCCTAAAAAAAACAACGCCGTCATCGTCATCTCAAAAGAGTTATTTTTAACGTTCATAATTTACTGTCGGGTGAAATCCCCCTTCGCTAGTGACAACCGTCTTTCGTTTTCACCCTATGTTGCTAAGGAAGTCGTCGGAGGTTGTTTCATGAGATCAAGATTCACAAAACTAAACCACCTGATGTCAACAAATCACTTATTCTAATTTCGGAACGTTACATTACCCTATAGTAAGATCTGGCCATCAAAGTTGACAGTCACGGACAGCAGACGAGTGTGTAAAGTACATGCACACCTTCACCTACTGCTTTTGAGAATTACCAACTCATCATCCGGCCGCCTAAACGACAATCTCATGCGTGGATGAAGTCAAAGTCACTTCAGATGACAGCCAGCTGAAATCGGACAGCTGGAAACCGTCATCCCACTTATAGCTGATGGATTAGTTCAATCCAGTCTTGTCTGTTACTAAATTGGCCAAAGGCAAGATCGCAAAATTCACAGAAACCACTGTTGACTGTTTGCCACTCAATACTGGAAGTCTATGTATGCACGTAGCACACATTCCGACTTCATTATGCTTTCTTACCACTACTTGGAAAGACGTTTGGTACACTGGAACTATAAAAAGCATAAATAGGTCAGATAAAACGAGCAGTTGATAGAAGATACATAGTGGGTCGGTTTCAAAACAGTGGACGCTAACTAATCGTTGTCAGTTTCAGTTAGTTTCTTCAGAGACGGCTCGCCTCAACTCACCTACTGCTTGGTATTCCAGATCAAGATAGCGAGGTAGTCATCGTGTCAGTTTCATTTATAAAAGCACCGCAAGTCCGTTGATCTACTGAGGTCACTGACTGACTTATCGATTGGCGTGAGGTAGTTAACTGAGACAATGTAAGTCCCTTTAAAAATGAAACCTAGAGAAAAACAAGCAAAAATGTACAAAATAACAACTTTCAGTCACTAATTATCACGACAAAATGTGCAAACCGGGGTGAACAGTGCCTCCCCCAACCTCCCCACCAAAAAAACTGACACGCGAGATCATACTTTTTACCATGATACGGGAATGGCAACGTCAAGCAGAATATAAGTTAACCGAGTTTGATGGAAACAAGTGTCGGAAAGCACGACATCAGTAACAGTAGGGTACGGACATACCAACACAGTGAATTTTCCGGATAACAGTTCTTTCCGAACGCCCTCGTCAAGCGGATCAATGGTGTCAACATTTTCCGTGTAGCGCATACGCTATGAGTATAAGAGCAATGAATACGGCAAACAGTTAGGAGAACGTCATGCATTTGTCCGAATCTAATCAAAAAATTACGTAGTAGTTGGATGGAAAACTTTTTAAAAATACAGCAGCGACCACAGTCGCTTTCTTTGCTGCCTCAAGTAGACGACTGGATAGCCTTCACTACTCATGAGTACATTGGTTCACCAACACTTGGCCCAGATAGTGGCAGCCAGCGACCTTCTCTCAGCATGCGCTACCGCTGCCGAGCTTTCTAACTGCTACAAGGCATGGGGACATGTGATAAACCGCTTGCGATGAAAACCACGGATGGCATGACGGTGTAACAAACACGAAAGTAGTGTCGTTATGCGAACGGCACATAGGTCTCTTTTTGCTCCTTAACTATAATTTGTACAACCAGACCAGCAGGCGGTACCAGTCATGGATATCAGCAGTTTCGTCCAAAATACAACTACACCTTCAATCCCTATCTACCAGTTCAAAGCAGACGTATGCCTTGCGTACGATCACAGACTCTACAACCCAAGACACGTTTGGGAGTGATTTGGATGTATGAGTTGAAAACGAGTGCCGGACTAGATAAGTGTTATCTAGAAGACTCGAATAGTGCACCGAGAGAAGTACGTGTCAGACGCCTAAACATTCAGGTAAAGTCTCTAGTCAGTTCATCAATCCTCCACACAATGCACTCCAAAGAGGCATAAGGACACACGCCGGAAAATTCCACCCTCAAGTAGGTAGGCTGATTGTTGACAAGTGACTTACAGTGTCTGTAGAACAGACGACGGTGAACTTTGGCCAGACTTTATAATCACAACGTGCTGTTTCGAAACGGTATAAAATCTAAGCGTTGTAGAAGCTAACTTACTACCTGTGGCTCCCACCATCCAGATAATCCAGAACTCGGTGACTGTACAATCAACAACAATCGTTGGTACGGCTGTCTCACAGAATGTAGATGCATGCGAAACCTCTGTTTGGACCACGACCACATACAAACAGCCAGACTTCGATGGACCGAGCTTTAAAGTCCAGACATAAACCAACATGACCAACATATATAAACAGAAAATTTCAGCATCTGTCGGAACGTGATGTTGAGATACGATGGACACATTGGGAGTGTAATACACTAGTGTACTATTGTCTCACGTGGGGTAGCTGGTTGTTCAGCGGCGTATTCCAGACTGTTGCCCATTGACAGGAGTGGCACCGGAGCCTAAGCATTTCGAATGCGACGAACTCTCGAGATTCGACCTCCGCTTCCCCTAACATTTCTAAAACGGAGCTAAGATGCTTACATCGAAACCGACAGTACAGTTCCGAATGCCAAACGATATCCCGTAACTGATCTTGTCAACGGTCGCTCTAAGTTTTAACTGGTGTACAAAGAACATGCGACAACCGCAGAGGCAGTAATTCTGTTTTTATTGTATCCCATTTATCTATTGGCCTGTTGTTACGTAAAGCCGCCAAACCTCAGAAAAGGCAGACCAAACATGTGGGAGTCTAACCAGGTCATGGGCAAAGTGATGAGATCTTAACCATGTGATAGGTTTTGAAGCATCCACATCCATAGGTCTGACAAACCACAGTCTCCTGGTCCACCAGGTTGGGGGTTGGAAGATGGTTAGCATCTCTTCCTGAAAAACGTACCATTTCTAGTACACTGCCACCCACTCACTGACTTGTGGTATAGGCTATTGAGCCAAAGGCTTTGGTTGAGAACCCTAATCGTTCTACTGTCTAGGTCTGGGCGTCCTCGCAGTATCTCAGCCCACACACAACCATCAATACTCACAACACAAACAATTCCATACTGCATCGGCCGTCTCGCAGTATAAACCGGGTC
>QNGE01002847.1:4970-77914 GCA_008508345.1 Paragonimus westermani | reverse complement strand
GACAAGGTGTTGCTGTTTGACAACTTTCAATCGGCACAAGTAATGTTAGACGCTATTTCGCGTTCTGCTAAATACTTCGGAATGCGCTTTGCAGCCTCAAAATGCAAAGTGCTTCTGCAGGATTGCTGTGACCGCGTAGATTTGATGTTAGATGATGTAGTGATGGATGTCGTTGACCGGTTTGTATACCTGGGAAGCTGCATCAGCGGCGGCGGCGGAGGTGCAGGGAACGAAATAGAAGCGCGTATCTCTAAGGCTAGGGCGGTATTCGCTAATTTGAAGCATCTCTGACGACTGAGGGGTATTTCTCTGAAGCTTAAAGGTCGTCTATATAAGACAACGGTGAGGGCCGTACAACATTACGGCAGCGAGACCTGGCCGCTCATGGTAGAAGATGTGAACCGTCTTCAAGTATTTGACCACCGATGTCTGCGTTCAATCGCTCGTATCGGGTGGCACCAGCGTGTAAGTAACGAGGAGGTTAGAAAGCGGGTGTTTGGTGGTGATTACCAAACGAGTTCTTTTGTCCAGTCTCTACATTTGCACAAGCTTAGATGGTTAGGTCACGTATTAAGGATGCCAGCTAGTCGTCTTCCACACCGAGCACTGTTCGCTGACACTGCGAACGATTGGTGTAAGGTGCGAGGTGGTCAGACAATGACCTGGCGTAGGGAAATGAAGTCGTTCACGAAGGGGTTAGCCATTGTAGATCGAGTTCGTCTTTCGGGCTGGGGACCTCGCGACTCACAGAGTCGGTGGTTGGAGACTTTAGGTGAGATGGCGGCTAATCGAGCTCAGTGGCGTGAATGTTGTCGTTGTTTGTCCGAGTTGTCTGTGAAGTGAGTGCATTTAATGACGCAGGGCAGTGAAAGCCGTAAGGAAGCTGTCTTGCTGATGACGCCTTACTCTCACTTGCAGCTCGGTTGTTTGTTTGCAAGGTGTAGGCACCTTGATGTTGAATATGGACGTAGTTATTTTCAATAGTTAGGTCCCTTCCGGTCCGCTTCTTTTTTCCTTCTCACTTTCCATATAGGGTTTGCTTTTTCTTCATGGTTGTGTGGCAGTTAAGCATTAGTGTGAACCACTGATGTATTGCTGTCTATGATGATGATGGTGATAGGGACAACCCTTACCTGTCAGATTAGGCTGCTGGTACCGTTGTCTGTCCCACGGAACTGCATCTAAGAAATTGTATTTTGCAAGAATCTTTATACATGCTCTGCAGGCGGGTCAACAATTAGTGGAACTACTTTGAGTATTCTTCAGCGGTGTCTGATCCCATTTTTCTGCACATTTATCAAGCGCTGTATTCTAAAAAGTGGTCTGACGGACTCAAATGATCTTAGTATGGCGTTCCGTCGTAATGACAAGCTGGTCTCTATAGTGTAAGCGAAAGACATTGTCTTACGGGGTCTTTACGCTGAAGGCACGTAAGTTATACAAGATGAACGGTGGATCTGGTCTATATTCAACACTTCTCGTACCTTCATGGTTACGCCTTCACTCTCTTTGTTTCAAGCGATCTGCACGACCTTAAATCATTTCGCTGACCACCACAGCATCATCTCATCAATTCGCAGTTTCGTTGGCTGGATATAACTCAATTCATTTATTCACAGTCATGGCAAAATGGTACTGTGACTTGTCGTGACTTACCGTTCAACGTAACAGCGACGGAAAATGTCGTTAGATTTTTGTTAACAAAAGTAAAAGATACGAAATGGACAAACAAAAATGAATAGGGGTAATGCTGTGGATACGTAGACGCCGCTACGTCCGAGAACATTTTCGACCAGTGAGCTGGGGGATCACATCTCTAACCGCACAACAATGTTACAAACTGACGAAATCGTGTTACCCATAGCTCTGAACCGATTGCCCAAAACAAAGCCCAGTCATTCATTTTGCTTAGTGAGGTCTGTATCTCGTCGGTAGAAGGGTCAAACCGAGTGATGTTGTCCGCAAGTTCCATTTTAGTTAGCAAATAGAAAAAAACTGCATAGCAAGATTGTTGGGATTACCAAACGTATCCTTTAGAATACCATCCATAACAAGGTTAAAAAGGTACTCCCAGTGAACACTGTTCGCAGTGACGAATCATAAACTCTAACACTACTTGCGTTGTGAGCATACGATGATCTTAACGAGCTGGCGTATTTCTCTGGAACTCCATTGTGAAGAAAGTCGTTCAAAAAAGCCTTATGAAGAGTCAAATCACAGACGTCCTTCATATCTAAATGCATGGCCGTTGGTAACCTACAGGAATGTGGATGTTCCAAGACCCGTTGTTTGGTAAAAATGTGATAGATGCATCCATGGCCTAGTCAGGAGTCTGTTTATTCTTCACGAATCGGGCTTTCTGTGGGTTTGGTGAAGCTACGCGTTAGACCAGACAGTAACCTGAATGTCATAGTGAAAAGACTGATGCATCTCTGGTTATCGCACTGATACCGGAGATAACCGCTAACAAACGACTATAAAACACCCTCAGTTTATCAGAGCTTTCGATATCAAGCACCCACCAATATCTCTGGGAAGAGAAGATGGGAGAACTACGTTTCAACAACTTTTGATGGAGAATCGTCTGAAACACAATAACCGACTATTCGAGTCCCAAAGTCAATATAGCATAATTCAGAATAACTGAACTACTGAAAACGTTCACTCCATCGATTAAGCCGGTTCGATTGGCTAGTGGCACGCGAATCAACTTTTTAGTGTACCCTCGCTGACACCAACTTGACAGTCAACACGGTTAAGAATCCGAGGGACAGCAATCCGTTATTCCTAGACGTGAAGGATTAATCCATATCTTTGATTGCTCAACTAAATGATATTCACCATCTGCTGGGCAAACCTCTAGACTTGTGTTTTGGCTTTCGACGGTTACTGACATATCCAGAACCAAGTGGAATCAAGTGACGCATGCGCATAAAGCCTACTGGCTTGAGAGTATTCAGCTGTTGCGATTACGCGGCCCTTGCATGACACGTTTATTTACAGCAACCTTTCGCAGTTGCCGCGATGTGTCCCGCGATTATTAGGTTGTTTGGTTGTCAATATTTCCGCCTATCGTGAACGCGCTAAAAGTACACTCGTAGTCCGCACTTGATCTACATAATCTCAGCCGAGACGCCCGCACCAAACGTTTGTTCGTCTGTTTTGTTTTCGGGTTGATGAGTTCTTCTGCTTCAGTTTATCGCTTGGCAAACCAAGCTGGATTGAATGTCACAGGGGCCTACAGTGGCATGCATCCCGGTCCCCCGTACTCGGGTGAGTGGAGCTACGAATGGTGCAGCGCAGAGCACTTATGACGTTCTACGTGTTTATGCGCCTTTTGACTTCGGTTGCTGATATAAAATAATCCGGACACCATATATGCATGCACAGCTTGCAACGTTAAGTCCTAGCCTTGAAAAAATATTTTAGTGGTCAGTATATAAAATAGGAGCTTGGTAAAAAAGCTGGCTCGATTAAGGCTTTCTTGTTAGCTTGGATTCACAGAGGAACGAACACCCTTCGTTGGTCACGCCGTAGGGCAGAGCGAAAAATTATGATCAATGGTGTATGAGGCATGAGTGTACTCTCAGCGTTAGTTTTCGCCAATCCATTAGTTAACCGTCATTTTCTTTGTATTTGTGATTTGCCGTTGGCCTGCTCAATTTTCCAGTGGCCAGTCGTTGCGGTCAGTGGGGTCATTACCCAGAAGATGTAAGGACAGCAATGTAACAACGCATGATCTGAATCTAAGTATGCTCTCTAATGAGAACGGCCATCCTGAGTACGGCCTCGTCACCCATAATTAGCAACAATGTGGTCTATTTGAGACCCTGTTTTATTCGGAGGAGGGCGTCTGGTGTAAGAAAGACGTATAAGATGTCTAACACAATTAAAAATAGCCTGTGCTCGGCGAACTGTTGCAACAGCCACTCGTCACCAACCAAGTGACGTGATGCCATCACCAACTTGCTACCTAAACGAGACTCAGTCCCAACAGAGCGGCTGAGCTGAGAGTTTGCATCATCGGCAAGATAGGTGTCGATTTAGGGAGAGGTGTCCGATCCGAGTAAAAGACGCCCTTGACACCGACATCACTGCAGTCAGTTGAACCATAACTTAACAGCGGAAAAAGATTTGAAGATTTTGTATCTGCAACTGGTCATAACATAACTTGCCAAGCATACGGTACAGCCTACTGCTAACAGGAATTCAACCTACTAGCGCAGCTGTGGCCGTCCTGGTGAAGACTATACCTACTTCAGCCTGGTCAACAGCGACGACTGTGAGAGTACCCGAAGTGTATAACCACCGTCGGATATACGGTGAAGGTGATGTTGGTTCCATACGATAATTACTGTCCTGGATTCTAGTCTATGAAATGTAACAATCACTGCGAACGCTTAAGGCGCCTATGTCAGTTCGTATTCAAGGACAAGAAGTGCCGGAGGCTGAGTAGTAAGGGGTGAGACATATCTGGAAAATGGTACTATAATTAGTTATACCTGTCGTGGGATCTACAGGGTGATTACTAGAAGATAATCGAGAGGAGCCTGAGAGTTAAATTGAATAGGACAGTGCAGGAGTGACCGGCAGCCGTATGGTTTTCGTCCGTCCACCCTGTTGTGTGCAGCAGATGGGGCGACCCGGTTGATACGCTGAGAAGGTCGATGGAGCACGGAATTTTTGGCGCTGTCAAACTTCACGGTTGTATATAGGCTAAGATATCACCAGAACGCATAAACGTAGACAACAAAACGATTGGGGTTCTTAACTACAGCCTTTGGCTTATAAGTCTATACCACAAATCAGAAGGTGGGTGGCAGTGTACAGAACAAGTTTAGTTCCTAGAAAAAGACGTCTACTTCTATCCAACCCCCGAAAACTGAGAACCATGGGACTTTAGTTCGTCAGAACTCTACCCACTGACCTGTTAAGCATGAGTGACTGCCGACATGATTACCACACCATGCAGTCTGGTCCAACAGGCAGTCGAGATGCTCAAGTTGTCAAGCCACGTCGAGATCCAACTTCGTGATGACCAACCTGATGGATTGACACTGGAAGACCAGAATGATGATCAAATGAACCCGTCTTTTAGTCTGTGAGGATCTATTTACTGAAATGGTTGGGCCGTGTATCGGAAATGCCAGCCAACTCACGCTCAGTATTCTCTATCAACGCTGCAACCAACTTGTGTGATGTGCACCAGCGATGATTCGATATAAGTACAGGATGACAATTATCAGTAGCTCAGTCGTTTTTTATGCTGGAGTCCACAGGATTTGCGGATGGAGACGTTTAGTTATGTGACTACTAGTAGGGTTCACGAATTTAGGGGTTGCTGTTGTTCAGCCAAGTTGTTCGTGTAGTGAGAACGATCAATGAAAAATGGTATCCCCCGGAATGTCTTATAAATACAGTCTTATCCACGCTCACGACTTAGCTGTTCGTTTGTAAGGTGTACGCACAGGACTGATGAATTGCTGTCTATGATGATGATGGTAAGACTTTAGTGCATTGTCTCAACCCTTTAGCTGAAACCGGAACTTAATAATATAGCACCATAGCAGGTAAGTAACAACGCCAATTACTCGTAAAGACTCTCCATGAAGACTGATTAACTGAAAGACCAGCAATGAATGCTTGTGTGCATCTGGGTAGGATGAACGTGATGGACACGGCAAAAACTATCCACAAACTCCTGTTCAAAGAAACGCAGTGTTACACAAGGAAGCAATACACCGTTTTAGCAAGAAGCTGAAGTATGTATTGGTTGATCGAAACCAGAGAGCAAGGAGTACATGGATAAGTTTGATATTCCTCAATTGAAGATTAATACGGACGCCCAGAAAGAACCACAGATCTCTTTACTCGCCTGAAGGAAAGTGAGAAGTCTTTAGTGTGACTTGCGGGCAAACAAAGGATCCCCATTCTGCACTGATCAATGACGAATAACTAAGGCCTTTGAAAACCATTGCAAACTTGTAAGCTACATACCAAACAGACTCAGCACAAAAATTCGGATTATTATCGGTTCTATGAAAGGATATGTTGCAATATTTTCATAGTTGAGCGCTTATGAAGCCACTTCGGTATGAGTTTTTGTCTGATGGTGTTTAGAGAATACCGCGATAGCAGGCGACTTACTCTAAAAATAATTTGCTGCTAGAGTCAGAGCTGTGAAGAATGATGATCTTTTCGTGAACGTCTCGTGAAAACGGCCGTAGGTTATCAAGAGATCCGGAGAGAAGTAATCTCTAGTTGCATGACACAAATTTTTATTGATGACATCAGCTAACAGTTTTTATCACGTCATGAGAAGAGAACAGTTTCTTCATATAATCTCCACTGCATACAAAAGGTTAGATAGAGCTCACTAAAAAAAGACATCTAGTCGTTAAAGCACTACAACACGACATCGTGGATGGTATGCTTTAAATGCAGAGCTGTCAGTTGTTGTTGATTGTGGACGGTTACTGCTTGCAAGAACACCACGGGTATAGCGGACTTAAATGGTCATATTCGATTACATACGAGCCGTGGGCGCATCTACCGGCGAAACAATTCCTTCAGTTGCGTGGAAGACGCCATTCCCTATTATATGAGCCATTTTGTTTGCAACCCGTTTCCGGTAGAGTGAAATGTCCAAAACGGATACAGTTTGTCGTTGTCAGGATTCCCATGATCTGCAGTAAGCTGTGAGGAAAACTTCCAACTGCTACTGTTCTCTTCATTCGGTAAACTCAGATACAGTATGAAAATCTCACCTCTTCTCAAGAGGTTTTAGTTTAAAACAAGTGGCTTTGCTGCATTGTTAGTAGTAGCTAACAACTGCTGAAGGAATACTGGTAAACTGACTTGCTGGCGAGGTAAATAGGAATTTAATGGCTATTTACTTTAACTATTGACATTATTGATAATGGTTGACTGCATGTCCCCGTTCTGTCATTTGTTCGGCCGTCCAAGATGAAAAAAATTTCCGGTCGCTTCTTGGTGGTTTAAAGTGCCCACACTTTTTGTTACGCCTTGCTCACATCCGATTTCCCCACTGTACTTAGAGTATCCGTCGCTGTCCGGTAATCGATTTTATGGTTTAATTATTGTGGAGGACAGACACGGTTCCAGATTTACGAGTGTTTCAGTCCTCTGCACACAAGACTACATCTCAGCAGACAAGAGACTCTACAATTTTTTTCTTGATAATTATCAGGGCAGATTAGAGAATCATTTTTTATTTTTCAAGCTGGGAAAAAATCCTGCTCGCTAAAGTATTATACTAGCGGATAGAAACCTCAAAATTATAAAGAGCGAAAACCTCTTTCGGATGGTTAAAAACATAACCGGAGTTAAGAGAAGTTTGAAAAGAAGCAGACGTATTTTAAATATGACCACAACCTACCTTATTGGCTTTATATAACTCCACGGCCCGATTAATATCATGTTTTCTTGCTCGCAAGAACAACACCGCGGCCTTTTCAGCCTCGTCCTTTGATATGTCCGTGCAGCCTGGTAGAATCTTGACTCTGGAGATAAATTCCTGTATTTCCTAACAAGGAGAATCGAAGAAAATGGAGTGAACATACCGAGCTGGTCAAATCATCACCGGTCATCACGCGCAACGCAAACTTTATAAATTCGGCAACGTGAAAATGAACACCGAGACCCCAACGGTTCAGTGCACTAAGCAACCCTTGTAGTATAATGACTGAGAGAACAGTATGTGCGTAATCAACCTGTGGATTGGCTTTGAATAACTTAAGGTCATGTTGGTTGCTCGCGGGTAATACAAACTTCATTCCTGTAACGCAGCCTGCTGTAGACGCCATTTTGGTTTCCGTTTGTGTAAGTCGTATGCATGTCTTACTGGGTCTTTGGTTCACGTTTGTTTCCGTTATTTACTTTTAGGGGACTATTTGTGTTACCCGTACTTCTGAGGAACGCTGTCCCCCGGTGTATCCACGTTGCACAAAGTGGGTTAACAAGTGTATCGCGTACAGGAAGCCAGAACGTCCGGCTTGCCTGATACATTCCCATAATAGCATGTAGTGCACCACCATTGTGTTTTGCCACACATACTCCCTTCCTCTCCCTTTCAGGTCCTAGAACACGTGGGTTGGCCGCGTCTTTGCAACGGGCTGATGAGGGCGACCAACCAGAACCCGAGATCGGCGGTCAATGTACGTGAGACTACTTCTGATTGATGAGGTCCCGGGCCGTGGGACCCCGTATATATATATATATATATGGATAAGGGCACGTTGTAGAACAATCTCTCTCGGTATCTGTGTTTTTGTTAATACACGTTTCCTGTTGACGCATGACTCTTCTCTTCTGCGAGACGGACCCTGTGTGTTTCGATCTGCACACGTTGGACATAATGCGTGCCAATTCTGTGATCGACTTTCCGGTGTATTAAAATTCTGGCACTCACAGTGAGATGAAATTATTTCAGTGAGGGCGAGTTCTTCAGATACAGAAGAGATGCTTGGGCTCAGGGATGATGCGGACGAGCTACATATTTCGGAGCATAGGCCCGCAATGTGCACGCGACAGGAACGGGGACTTCCAGCGCCAGGGAAATATATTGTCGGAGTAGACTTTGATGTTCGGAAGGCACAGGTGCGCCGCTACATAAAGCATAGTTCTCCAGTTCGTCGGGTTGATGCTGCGCTGACTTTACTTTCCCGTGAGGCCTATGGAGGAAGTCGAATGACTCTCCTGCTTTCTGCGATATCTGGTGTCATGTCATCGTTCGGCAGTTGAGTATCGGAGAGAAGTTCATGAACGATGACAGCTATTTGCAGAAGGATTGATGGATTATATACAACAACTGAGGAGGTTGGCGCGGTTAGCGATTGTGAAGGAGATGCAGGAGCAGCGGGAGTGAAGGGATTTGACAACCACAGAATCAGTGTGAAATTTTCCCCGTCGACCCCGGAACATGGCGAAGGCTGAGAAGCTGGTCGATTTGTTGGACCAAGTGAATTGTTTTGAACTCGGAAATGAACGATTCAGCCTTGTGGCTCAACGTGCTTTTGATGAACGACTGCAGAGCAATTTAGTCAGCGGAAGAATTTACGCAGATGACGAACTTCGCATACAACACCGCCCAAAAGCGAAAGTATAAAAAAAATCGACTTGACTGGTGCACGTGTTTCATTTGTGACCGGTGTGGACACTTGGCGCGTTGATGTCCATTATCCGCTCGGGAGCGTGCGCATACCGGTAAGTCTCCTGTATGCCAATCGCGTATCGCCCTTGTTTCTAAATGTGAAGATAAATATGTTGCTCTATGCCTTATTCTGAAGGCAAAGGTTGGCGACCCTGACTTCGATTGTTTACTAGGTTCCGGGTCCGTATGCAGCCTGCTTGATAATGAGACATACCATCTGTCAGTTTGATGTAATGGTGGGGGCTGTCAGCCAAGTTCTGGACCTGAATGTACAGCCTTTACATATGTTACCGTGTGTTCGCGGAACAGTGCATCTAGGGAAGTGGACGTGTTCACTGAAGTTCTTGGTTGTCCTGAAGTTACCGTTTCATGTCATTCCGGGCAGTAGCTATTTGATAACCACGCGATGCATCCTGAATCTACCTAACCTGGCCGTACGTGTATATAGCGACCGTTTTTCGTTGAAACGTGTGTATCAAGCGTTGTGGAGGTACGTAAAGGACAGCATGTAACTAAAGGGGAGGTGCACATCGAGGTCAAATGGCAGAAATTTATAGGCGGCATCATCTTACATCTCCCAGTACGCATATCACAGTGAGTACGGGAAGTAATTTAAGAGCACCAGGCAACATGCTGGTTGAAATGACAACCGCCTGGACGCACTCACTTTGTGCGACACAGAATTGACACGGTTGGGGCACACCCGATCCGGCAAGCGGCTTGCCGCTAAACAGTCCATCTTCAAGGCCATGTGAAACAATTATTAGCAGATATGTTAGAGAAAGGCATAATCCGACCGTCAACATCTCCATGGACGTCTCCGGTGATATCGGTCAATAAAGGATGGCTCCTTAAGATTATGTGTTGACTGTTGCCAGTTAAACGCGGTAACCAAAAGGGATTCGTTCCCACTACTACGTATCGATGACACTACTGATGCACTTTCGGGCACCACGTGGTTTAATACCCTTGATTTGGACTCTGGTTAACGGCAGGTGGAAGTGGAGCTCAGCGATCGTCTGAGAACCGCGTTCGTGGTACTCTCTGGTCTGTGCGAGTTTGAAACCATGTCATTCGGATTGACTAACGTCCCGACCACCTTTCACAGGTTAATACAACAGGTGCTCGGAGATCTAATTTCCAAGCAGTCTCGTTTACTGAGATGACGTGATTGTACACGGACGTGCTGCTGATGAACATATGCATGACTCATCCGACGTCCTTTCAAGACTAGCTGAGACTGGGCTGAAATTGAATCCAACGAATTGTTCGTTTATGTGGACTGAAGTGAAATAGTTAGGTCACGTCATTTCACAATCTGGTATGAGCTGTGATCCCGAAAATGTGCGTAAGTTTAAAGAATGGCCAACTCCTGAGAGCGTTGAGGAAATTCGTAGTTTCCTTTGGTTGGCTTTTTATTATCGACGACTCGTTCCCCGCTTTCCTCACATAGCTAGACCCCTAACAGTATTGACGGAAAAGAGACAAGTGTTTCAGTGGTTCGAAGATTTCCAACAGTCGTTTGATCGATTGAAAGATGCGTTATGCACTGCCCCCATTTTAGCACACTCAGACACAAGAGCAGACACGAAAAAGTTTATTTTGGATACTGACGCTAGTAATGTCGCTATGGGGGCTCTACTATCTTAATTAGACAATAATGATAAACAACATGTTATTGCTTATGGAAAGCGAGGCCTAAACAGAAGTGAAAGGAACTATTGTACTACTAGAAAGTAGATGCTTGCTCTAACATATTTTATTAAACTTTTCCATCACTATCTCCTCGGAAGGTGTTTCTTGGTTCAAATGGACCATTCATCGCTCCAATGGCTGCAGAATTTCAAGGACCCGGAGGGGTAAGTTACCCGTTGGCAAGAGTTTTCACAAGATTACAACTGTGAATGCAAACACAGGCCTGGTCTGTGTCACCGAAGTGCTGATGCATTATCTAGAAAACCGATTCGCGACCATGGCAACTGCCCTTAGTGCACAGGGTACTCCATGATGATCACCGTCAGCCAGAGGAGAATAGTCGATGGGCTGCCATTCAAAGCAACGATACAGATTCACAGATCATATATACCCAATAGATGGTTGGAAGTAGTTGGGAGGCGTGTTGCTTGTGGTCGTTGTGGAACCATCTCTCTATGGCCGATGGTGTTATTTATTATCAATGTGGCCTGACATATGAAAGCTTAATTGTGGTCCCAGAATCGGCGGTTCATATGGTTTCACGGGAATTCCACGAGAAAATGGGACACGCTGGCCAGAACAAACTTGAAGAAGCTGCGAGGTGGCGTTTCTGATGGCCCCACCAACGAAGAGACGTCAATGGTGTGTCCCTCAGTTGTGGCGTGTGTGCACAAATTGAAAACCCCAGGAGACGGCGATGCGCACCGTTGCAGAGCATACTGACGGAATATCCGAATGAGATGGTAGAAGTTGACATCGTCGTGCCACTACCGGAGACCAGCCGAGGATGTAGGTACATCCTCGTGATGGTAGACCATTTCACAAAATAGTGCGAAACGGTGTCTGCCACGAGCGAATGGCGAAACGACCGCCAAATTCATTTTTGACCAATGGATCTCGTGCTGAGGCCCCCCAACTCAATTACACACTGACAGAGGATCAAGTTTTTAGAGCACGTTGGTGCATGAACTGTGTAGAATACTGGGCATAAGGAAGACAAGGACGACTGTCTATCCTCCGCAAGGTAATGGTACCGATGAGCGCATCAACCGCACCTTGAAGTCTCTCTTAAAGGCGTTTGTGAGTTCAGAAAACACCAGATTATGGGACGAAGCTATATCTCAGTGCCTCCTCACATATCGTGTTAGCGTCCAGTATTCTACCGCACAACCACCACACTACCCGCTAACGAGAAAAGAGATGCGGCTGCCATCCGACTTGCTTGTACCCAGATTGCTGCCACATAAAACCGGACTACTGCGTTCAGCTACGTGACAAACTGGCAAAACTCATGTGTCAGCACAGGAACACCTGCAAACGACCCAGCGGAGACAGAAGGATTACTATGATAGAAAAGCACATGGAAGCCCCTTGAAGCCCTGCGATAAAGTTTCGTTGCTCGCAGAAGTCCCAGAAACTGGAATTCCAAAAAAACTGTTTCATGGGTGGAAGGGGCCCATACGATGTGCACGACGCCATTTCAGAATCCCCCTGCAATATACGGACGTTGAGGACGATAGGTCCAGACTCGAAGTGGTGCATTTCAATCGTTCGAAGCCGGATAATACAGGAAAAGATCGACTGATTAATTGCGAGGAGATGGAAGTAGCTTGGGAGTGCATTGTACCACCAGAGGGGGGGCACTCCGGAGCATTGCAGCCAGTGCTCTCGACGGGGGAGTAGTGTAGTAGCATGTAGTGCGCCACCATTGTGTTTTGCCACACATACTCCCTTCCTCTCCCTTTCAGGTCCTAGAACACGTGGGTTGGCCGCGTCTTTGCAACGGGCTGATGAGGGCGACCAACCAGAACCCGAGATCGGCGGTCAATGTACGTGAGACTACTTCTGATTGATGAGGTCCTGGGCCGTGGGACCCCGTATATATATATATATATATGGATAAGGGCACGTTGTAGAACAATCTCTCTCGGTATCTGTGTTTTTGTTAATACACGTTTCCTGTTGACGCAGGACTTTTCTCTTCTGCGAGACGGACCCTGTGTGTTTCGATCTGCACACGTTGGACATAGTGTGTGCCACTTCTGTGATTGACTTTCCTGTATACTACATTTGTCTAACTCGTTTACATGTTTCACTGGGCCTTTGGTCTATGCTTGTTTCTATCCTCTCCTTTCACAGAATTATCTTGGGAACTCTTATTGGAAGATAACGCTGTCCTCTGATATCTTCAAATTGCACAATGTTTGCGAGTGCAAATGATTGACCAGGCCAGAAAGTACGGCTTGTCAGTTACAGTATGGTTCCTCTTCTTTTGTTTATTTACGTGTGAGTACTACGATGCGTTCATATATGGATGTTGGAATAATTTATATCTGTATTTCTGCAGGTAATATTATTTACCCATAAAATGCGCTCAATTATCACACTGGTAACTAGTGATATCATTTCACTTTTAGAGCATGCATTATATCGCGGATTCCAGGGTAGTTTCGAGAATCGTGAATTTTACACTTTCTCAGATTCCCAAGAAAACTACAAAGGCACATAGAGAATGTCGGTGTCATTTACTTTTGTGGGACAAGCCGGAAATAGAGAACAGTTCTGAGGTATGTTATCGTGATGTAACATGTGTTCATGAGAACTATCCGAGTTTATTGACACTGTGCAACGTTTCGGAGTGTACTGTAGCGTACGCAGATGTGTGCGACGTGTCTAATTGAATGATTTTTATCAGCTTCAATTTACTTCTGGCGACGCCTGCTGGAACTCACGGTTCTGTGGTTAGAAGAAATGCCTGAATGGATGTGGACTTATTCGTGTTGAAGCACAACCGTCCGCTTGATCGGGGGGTCCATGTGTTCCATCCTACAAATCGAACACACCGTAAGTGAATTGGACGACTCCAAGTGTCTGTTAAAGTGTGAAACATCAACTGCTGGTTCTAAGCAGCAGATAACGAAGTTTCATCGCAAGTTTCTTACAAACGCTGACGCTGAAAGCAGCCGATGCAAGCTGAAGTCCGCAGTGTCAAGTGAGTCTGTTGTGTAACGTTTGTTACTGGTCGTCAGAGGACATTACGGAATTGCCCTACGAGATTATTTCTAAAAGCTTCTTGAGTGCTATCCACGATGAAGACAACAGATACATACATACCTGTTTTACGTTGAGGAGGTGAATTAAGCTCTTCAGATGTTCCTCTGACGTGGTGATTATGAATGCCATACATGGAGCAAACATGCACAAGCACGTCGTTAAACATTTATTGGTAATCCTTAAGCTTGAAGCCAAATCAACTTTCAATTACAGATGGCGTGGAACACATCCGACCTCCTCTGATATTGACGGGCCGCACGGGTAGGGACATTCCTCTTCGTTATCTGAAACAAATGTAAATAGCAGCGTCAAATCCAATACTCGGGAACAATGCTCTAAATCAGTAGTAAGACAGATACGGTACTTACTAGGGAATGATACCATGGATTTGCAATATAAGAGTAAACCAAATATACTTCATGAGTACCATGAATCTGGTTCTAAGATCCACATCCTCAGAAACAACGCTTCGCAGGTAAAACTGCACAATCCGCCCGCCCCACTATTTTCAACTCAAACTACTACTATACTAGAGTATTCTATTACCATCCATTATCCGATAGCATCTCAGTGACTCATCTTCATACACAAAATAGAGGTGCTACTAGGGAACAAGTTATTATTATGCATAACCCAACAAGTATGTCGTCACCGCATTATGCCACCAACAAAACATTCCGCCAGAGCAGTCCTATATTAGCGCACCCCTCGATATTTCTTACACCGCCATCTGACCCACATCTCCATGTCCCACTCGCTCTTCCTTCCGTAGTGACACTCTTCCGGCACTTCCTATCTCGGAATCAAACCTCCACCCGAATATGGGCAGAAATTTGGTACAGTTCTTAGATCAGACCTTCCCGTATGATATTTTACAACCCACTCCCCCATCTATCATAAAGTTCTTTAACAGCTTCAATGTTATACCTAACAAAAAGAACTCCACTAGTTTTTTACTCATGAAAGCGAGATCATTGGTTAGTAGGATGCACATTTTCACCTCCTTTGTCTCTTTGTCTAATCTCCTTATCATTTCGTGACCTAGACGCGGTGCTCTCCTGACACCCCAGACAGTCAGATGAGCATCGCAGGATATCACACGTTTCGCAGGGATCGTCTCACAGGATGAGGTGCTGGATGCATTACTTACCTAGAAGAGCAATTTTCCGCAGTAACACTTGATGAGTTCAGTATTCATAAAATCGAAGACTCGTTGTGGTTAATGGACTCCATTGGTTTATGCGAGCCACTTATAGGATGCACCTACAGACCGCCTAATGCTGCTAGCAATGATTTGACTGGCCTCGTAGAGATAATGAATCACACGTCCAATATGCCTTCTGAACATAAAATAGTAGGTGGTGACTTCAACATGACTAGTATCTTCTGGACCTCATTCCCCGCTCCGGCAAATCAGGCCGAATTCCTTTCATGCATTCAACTGAACGGTTGAAACCAACGTGTCCTAACACCCACCAGACAGAGGCATATGTTGGATCTTGTGTTCACCATAGATATTTCCCCTGTGGAGATATCTCCCCCAAAACAATTTCCAGGGAGCTACCAAAATGTCGTCAAATGTTTGTTCGATTTCAGTATGGCTGTCAAATTGACAGTTGTATTCTACCGTCCCGTCAAATTCATTGATTCTAATGCCATCTTCTCCCTAGTACGATCCTTAAATTGGAATAATTCCTTCCTCACATCAGGTCGGAGATTTCACCAGGCATCCAACGTTTTGTATCGACGTTCTGGCCCCCATAAAGTCAAAACGGGCCTGCTCATATGGGTAAGGAATGACTCTCACCGCAAAAGAGACTGACAGACTTGAAATACTTAAGTCGAGGTACAGAAGAGCGATAGATTTATCCTTAGGGATGGAAATGAGCAAAATGTTTGAACGCATAGAACCTCAGACTCAACCCCGTCATATAAACGAAAGGGAACTCGCACCTCGCAATGAGCAGAGATGCATGAAACTAGTGCAAGTGTTGAGACAGAGAAATTCTATGAGGGACCCTACTACTGTAGTGAGGAGATACGGTCGCACCATACTACTCAAACCACTATTCAGTAGCAGCATGGATCGAGATGATCGCGGATCGTGATCGCGTGATAAATACGGCAGAGATACGGGGTGGATCGTTGGAGGGCAGAATGACATATAATGGCTTCTGCTACACGACGGAACTGATACATGGTGTCTAAAGCGACTGGAGTATCCTCAGAAGAGTATGGTGTGCAAATGAGTTTCCGTTTCTAGTCGGGCTCAGACGCTTAATTAATGTGTTGGTTTCTCCAATAAAGTGACCTTTGTGTCATCTGCCTTCTCGGCTCACAACACTACAAATTTTATCAGTATCAAAGACAAAACGGTTGTTGATTACCCTGTGGCAATACGTGAATTCCTCAACTCATATTTTGCTGCTTCGTTCAGCGTAGAAAGCACCTCATTGCCCGCTAATATTCCGCCGAAAACTGATAAAGTCTTGAATAGTGTTCTAATTGGTGTTCGGAATATTCGTTCACAGTTGACTACCACTATGCTCTCAATCCATCCTGGACCAGATGGTATCCCACCGATCGTAGACATGCAAGGGTGTGAAAATAGACCAATCCTCCTACTCAGTTTATTCAACCTATCAATATCATCCAGCACCTTCCCTCCTCAATGGAAGAAGTCAGTCATCATGCCTCGTCACAGAAGTAGTCCAAGGCAGGGCGTCAATAACTATCGTCTCATCAACCACACGCCAGCCTGCTCTAGAATGTTCGAGAGGCTAATAGAAGTGCACATAGTCGTGCTCTTAAGGTCCCAAAACATTACAAACCATTCGCAGCACGGTTTCCTTAGTAGGCGCTCTTGTATGATATGTCAACTGAAATCCTAAACCAACTATCGATGTCCGTCGACGCAGGAAATGCGGTAATTATCCTACGCCTCGTAAGCGCTCCTTGATCAAAATAGCATCTTTTGGCAAACAAGATCCCTTCTTTAGCTGGCCTTCGTCATATCTTGGAAGCCGCACCCGTTGATTTCATCAAGGTTTGTTGCGCTATTTTTAGATTGCTGAGGCTTGCTTGGTGTTGAAAAGTGACCCTACGGTTTACTCTCTTCCCCAAATGAGATACATTAATCACCCTCGTTGTTACACAACCTACTTTGACCGTTTCCCTTACCCCTATTCAGTCCGAGCCCTGTAAACTTCCAAGTACCGAAATAAGACATTTTTCTTCCATATTTTTTCTGGAGTAACTTATGATTCCCGTCATTTCTCGATGCACGAACAGTCATTTNGCACCCCTCGATATTTCTTACACCGCCATCTGACCCACATCTCCATGTCCCACTCGCTCTTCCTTCCGTAGTGACACTCTTCCGGCACTTCCTATCTCGGAATCAAACCTCCACCCGAATATGGGCAGAAATTTGGTACAGTTCTTAGATCAGACCTTCCCGTGTGATATTTTACAACCCACTCCCCCATCTATCATAAAGTTCTTTAACAGCTTCAATGTTATACCTAACAAAAAGAACTCCACTAGTTTTTTACTCATGAAAGCGAGATCATTGGTTAGTAGGATGCACATTTTCACCTCCTTTGTCTCTTTGTCTAATCTCCTTATCATTTCGTGACCTAGACGCGGTGCTCTCCTGACACCCCAGACAGTCAGATGAGCATCGCAGGATATCACACGTTTCGCAGGGATCGTCTCACAGGATGAGGTGCTGGATGCATTACTTACCTAGAAGAGCAATTTTCCGCAGTAACACTTGATGAGTTCAGTATTCATAAAATCGAAGACTCGTTGTGGTTAATGGACTCCATTGGTTTATGCGAGCCACTTATAGGATGCACCTACAGACCGCCTAATGCTGCTAGCAATGATTTGACTGGCCTCGTAGAGATAATGAATCACACGTCCAATATGCCTTCTGAACATAAAATAGTAGGTGGTGACTTCAACATGACTAGTATCTTCTGGACCTCATTCCCCGCTCCGGCAAATCAGGCCGAATTCCTTTCATGCATTCAACTGAACGGTTGAAACCAACGTGTCCTAACACCCACCAGACAGAGGCATATGTTGGATCTCGTATTCGCCGTAAGTATTTCGTCTGCCAACATCCGGTTCTCTCGGCTCAACTTGGTCTACAAATTTTACCTTACTCAAGACCACTACTTCGATGTTATAGTGCCCCAGGCCCACAGCGATCGGTACGAAAAGACGTTCTGGACTTTATGCGATGCTGTATCGTTCCAGAAACTTGCGCACGCACCGCGCTTCGGAGAAGAACATTTGCCTAGTCGGGCGTGCCCTAAGTTGGTCTTCACGATACCGAGGTTTGAGTGAGCATTGTTTGTTGTCAGATTCGTGCTGAAGGGATTACCAGGGGGAGACCTCTGCTACCTGGTAGCAGTTTGCGGACGCTAGGTGAGCAGACATGCTTGTGAACACTGAGATGCTGCAGTGAAAGGTCGTGGACGCGAAGGATGCCATGCTGACGCTTGATCATCCTTGGTGGACAAATCACATCCGCGGGATGGGCGATGACCGTAATCCAATGCAGTTGCTGTAGGGCAGGGGGAGTGCTGGCGGTCAAAAAATGATATATGAAGACGTTATTCAGATACGTGTTCTACGCCGTAACGTTGACATCGGACCTTAGAAAAGTCCAGCGTTGAAACAAACGGTCTGGAGCGATTTGATCCGGATGGGAGTCCGCAGGTTCAGTGGGCAATTATTGCGTGACAGAGGACGTAGGCTCGCGGTACTTATGGCAGGTAGATGTGCTGTGGATTGTGCTGAAATGACAACACGGCGTTACGACCCACGTGGTCGTGAATTTGTTTGTCGCCTCAGAGCAATATGCTACCAACTTTTCCACATTGTATCGTCAGCCAAAAAACAACGCACATGTAAAACACAAATAGGTCACATCAGTTACAACCATGTTTTCTTGTTCACCCTGACCAGCGATTACCGTTGTTTGACAACTTGTCTCCTCCACTTTTCCGAAAAGTGAGTGTCTGTGGCTTTCAACGTTTGTTCTTCTTGAGTTCTGTTAACGTGCTATATGGTGAGTGGTTTGTTTGTTCTCTTGTACTCCGGCCATGGGTTGTGTTTCCCCTCTTCCTCTTTTCTAGAATACACTAGCATGTACTCGTATATTAAAGCGGATTTTGCATTACATTTTCAGTATTTTTTTCTCAGTTCAGATCATACAATTGGGGCCTCTGTCTGCCCCCGACGGGTGAGGGTTCCGGTTTCGTGCTAGCCTACCAAGCAGTTAACCAGCGCTGGCCGGCTGAGCACAAAACTTCACTTACACTCCTCCTGGTCTTAGTCCTTCGGGCTGACAGTGAATACGTGATGTGCGCGTTCAGCCACAAATAGTCCAACGCAAGCCACTTTTGTTGATGACTAAGTGCGGGCTTCCTCTGGCTCCGGTTACCACGACAGACTAATGTGATGTGGAGGCCACCAACCATGTGACAAACAGCACAATATACGTAGGCATTTTTGTGTATCTTTTTTATTTGTTTGCAAACTGAAGTACTGATATAAAGTCTTTCATGGTAGACAAGAGATACTGATGAAACTTACATAACACCGCTGAACATAGTTAGAATAGAGTTTGCAATTCCGCATTTGCTCATGAGGACACAGCGTGATTTGTCAGGTGCTAACACGTGCAGGTGTGGCCCAGCACCACACGCCAACAGTTTTGATGTGGAATCGCGGACCCCGTTCTCTACTGCCTGACAACGTCTAAATTTAATTCTGTATCACCATAATTATCTCGGAAGAGATATGCGCAAACTTCTTTATTGTAAACTACCCCTATAATTGGTACAAACTTCAGAATGAAATCAGATCCTGTAGCAACATTCATCGTCTTGAAGAGCTCGAGCAGCTACCTTACGTTATCAAACACAATGTTTGTCCTCAAATTCTCTGTATCCCGCAATAGATTTTTGAGTGTTCTGGGACCCTCTTATTCTTCGGATGCATGTTAACCTCAGGGAATCCTCTCTAGATCGCTCACTGCAGGAGCGGCAGAAGCACTCTCAGCTTGCTAGAACAAGGTTATGCATCAAGGCTGACCCCAGGCTCCAGGCTAGCGTTAAGGTCCTTATCCCTGCTGTCAAGAAGGGACCGGTGTCCTCAGACGAACCATCCCAAGCACACACTGCAGAGGCCGCCGCCCCTATTTCATTGGGAAGTCAAGCGCCTGCGGATATGCGGGGGGGGGGTAGAACAGATCCCAAAGGTGTTGAAGATCATCACTCTTCTGAACCCCCATCATCTCACAAAAATGGCCGTTAAAAAATATTTTATTCCTAAGCTTTACAGTCCATTGGGTCTCCTGGGACCCCCTCCCTGCATCCAAAATGGCCCGAACACGTCTCATTCCGACGACTCTCTCCCCGGTTACATCGGGGCTATTTCGTCCTGTAATCCCTTCTCATCTACAACTTTATCCAAATTTTCGAGAGTGCAAAACTGAAAATCACTTTCCAGAAGCTCTGAAAGCAAGAGCGGTCTGAAAATCATCGAACTTGGGCCAAGAGAAGCGGACGAAGTGTCCAACATGGACGCTCACTTATGCCCAGGCTGTGATGAAACGGCCACCACCCCCCAAGAGGGCTCACAGAACTACGCCGCCAGTTACACAACCCCCCACTACTAAGGCTACTCTCCCAAGCTTACCCTCGTGCACTTCTGTCTCTTTTTGCACCCAGCCAAACGAAGAAGTAGCCTTAAAGTGCGTGTACACCAACTGTCTGAGCCTTCTGAACAAACTGCCAGAAATCAGACGGCTGCTCCACGACACTAGCCCTTACATTCTTGCATTACCAGAGACCTAGCTTTCTGCGGATATCAGTGATAACGAACTGCATGTCCCTGGACACTCTTTATACCGGACGGACTCCTCCCGTGGACGCATGGGAGGCTGCGCCGTTTTCCTAAGCCAGAAGCTCCCAGTGCCAGCTGTCGTAGGGGAATTTACCTTCCCAGAGAAATGCGACACGCTCTGAATCGAACTCCAACTTCGCAAACGTGACACGCTTCTTGCCGGTGCTATGTACCGTTCGCCGTCATGCAGTGCATCCGACGACAAAGCCATCATTGCTACCTGAGACAGACTCACGTCTGCCCAGCGTTTCTCCCATCTTCTTATTATGGGTGACTTCAACGCACCCAAACTCAACTCTATGGCGGCTTCTCATGAGGACTGTGGCTGCGGGTTCTCGAAGTCCTTGGCAATGTTGATCCATGAGAAAGCCTGGACACAGCATATCGATCTACCTACAAGGCACCGTCCAGGACAGACACCCTCCTTGCTCAATCTGGTCATTACAAAATAGACTCACCTGGTAGATAGGGTGGTCATCAAACCGCCGCTAGGGCATAGTGACCACATGCTACTAAACTCTGAGTTTATCTGTTACTGGCTCCAAAACGCTCTAACATAGAATTTAATCCGAAACTCCCAGAAAGCAGACTTTAACGCACTAAGGACGTTCTTAAGCACACTCAGCCTCACATCCGACTTAGTGAACATGAACTACCTTTCCTTTAAAGCTGCCATTCACGAAGCCGATGAGGCATTTGTTCCTCGAAAACTATGGGAGTTCTTCTCTCGTGCACCGCTTCCGCGGAACATACGCCGCCTTCTTGAATTACGTTCTCGTCTATTCTCGAAACAGAAGCTAACGGATAGACCAGAGCTTCTGGAGGGTGATTTCCAGTTTTGCACCCTCGAAAATTTGAATGGGGTTGTAGATGAGAAGAGAGTATAGGACGAATTAGCCCTGATGCAGCCGGGGAGAGAGCCGCCGGAATGAGGCATGTTCGGGCCATTTTGGATGCAGGGAGGGGGTCCCAGGAGACTCAATGGACTGTAAAGCTTAGGAATAAAATATTTTTTAACGGCCGTTTTTTTCGTGAGTCCCGCGCTGGAGTGTGAACAATCTTTCGTCAAGTTTTGAAACATCCCGTTCTCTCTTGCCAAAGCCGACATATTCCAGTACTTTTTTCAACGCTATTTACATCAGGTAACAGCGAAACACCTCGAAGATTCACGTAAACTTAACCCATGGAATGACCTTGAACTACTTGAAACGTCGACTTATACACAACCTTGTAGAAGGTCAATTATGTAAAGTCACATCATTTGAGCTGATATGTAGAACATGTGCAGTGTCAGTTTTTTGCTGTGTGGGTCAAAGTTCGGTAAACTGCGATCATTCTGCTTCTCATTCCCCTTCTTTACTGGCAGATTTCATGTGTGTAGTACTTCTTAATCATTTATTGTCTTGCATCGCCTGGAATTAACTGCAGTGATTGCGCACATCCCATTGTGTCTCTTCCATATGCACTAAGAAATATACATCATTACTATCCATAAAAAGCTCTCTTGCCCTCCTCCTTTTCTTGCAAATTTCTAGCTGATAGCGACCAATAGATTTTACCAAAAAACGGATGTGAAACAAGAGCTGAGGTAGCGCCCTGATAGAAAGATTTACTACACCTAGTATCTAACTGTACTCTATATATGGTCGTTTGGCGTGAAAGGCCATGATAATCGAAATGTAAAATTGAACTCTGGCTTGACTAGACGCGTGGTGACTTCGGAACCATTTGTAATCATGAAAAAATGAAAATGAGGAGTACACGCCTCCGTTCAAATACCTACCAAGTTGGCCACCCTAGATAGTGTTGTGAGAGGCAAGGGCTGCAGAATTCCACTTCCACCTTCATATTGCTCATCAATACGCGTCATAATGAATCATTAACAGTTGATTTTTGGGTCTCTATTGGTTAGTCGTGGGTTTCGGATAAACTGAGCTGCCTCTAACTGGGTCTATCGCCCTTCAGTTGCCCACTTTCTCCACCTACAACCTTTTCGTTTTTCGAGAACACTTTAGACAGGTAAAGGACAAGCGAACAACCGGGGGATAATTTGTATAATGATTCACAGGTACGTTTCCTGTCCTATACATAGTTTGTAAAATCTACTTTTTGCTTGCTGGATGATGGGCGATCGAGGCGTTACGGACTTAGTGCGCTCACCTATAATTGTAATTTGTAAAGCTGTTAAGTTGCGTGCGTATTATTGACTCCGCGCAAAAATGGATGTGTAAATTTGTGACAATTCGGAAAGGGTTGTCTTGGTTTCATTTTTGAACAGGCAAGCAGAATCTTCTTTTGTTCCTCGTTCTCTTGTCTGGTCAGGAGTTTTTCATTTTTCTCTTGCTCTTATTTAGATACAGGGCCGCAATAATATATCTGCAGTTTGCGCTTACCAAGAGGCAGTAACCGGAAGCTTGCTTCGCACAGTCGATGCACAGGAAGCTTATATGTAACAGCACAGAAAACTGGACTTTCAGGTCGCTAGCCGAAAGGTCATGTGAACTGGGTTGAACCGAATTAACTGACTTTTGCCAGCATCATAAGGTTCGCTTCAACGAAATTAACTACACTGGGACATCGGTCCTGACGGACACATTCAATGGAATATGCGTCATTACATTTGTATTGAGTGCAACAAAAAACTATATTGTAAGAGAGAAATCCGTGTACGCTCACGGGTATTTGTTAAATATTCCCACTGTCCCCAATAATTATAATAACAGTGTATATTTCTCAACGCATATGTGAGAAGCACGCTGAGTTATGCGCGATCAATGCAATTGATTACAAGCGATACAAAAGAAACAATGATGTAAATTATCAGTAGGAAGTGAAATCTGCCGTTAGACGGCGATAAAATGAGAAATCATTAAATACCGGGCGATATTTCCCTGGTATCGCCCAGAAATTCAAAAATCAACGATTTTCATGACAGAGAGCATCAGGAGAGTTGAATAAATTTGTTTTAGTCGACCGTAAATCGGTTTGTCCTTCATTTGGCACCGGGGTCGAAATTAGCGATGGTGGGTGCTGTGACGGTATAAATGTGCTATGCCGTGAAGAATTTTTTCACATGTGATCAATATTTGACCGATGTTATCCTATATTCCGTTTGGGGTTATGGATTATTTACAGGAATTCAAAGAAGTCATTGAGGATCACGAATTTGCTAGCTTCAGCGAGTTCATAAGCTGCTTGGCTAGGTACACGAAGGATTGCAGTGTTCTGTACGTGCTCGGTTCAAGCAAGAAACCAGGCAGTGAACGCTCAAAATATGATTATATGAGTGTGATTGCCGTTGAGTTTACGTGGTAGATGACACTCCGCCGTATAAAATGCAAGCGGCGTAAGAGCGGAAGCCGTGGATTACGACGTGTCTAGTGAGTTGAGTTCACGTACTTCCCACTGCACAGCAACCGCGATAAATGCTGCCAATCACGCTTCAACGTGGTTGGGAGAAATACCGGGTTGATTGGTAACTCTTTCACATTGAACCACAGCCACGACGTGACTGTCTTGCTGTACGGTGCACATCCAATTATTCGTCGGCTCACAGACAAGGAAGTGAACGGCTCGAGTCATCCTTTCGAGTACAACACGTCAACCGCTGAATAGAAGCAGTAGGCTGAGGATGTTTATGGCTGGTAAATAACTACCAAGGCTATTTGCAACATCCGTAATCGGCTGAAACCACTAACAATAAATACGTGGGTTAGCGTGCACTAACATAGCAGGAAATCCGCCTCAAATTCTGCGTCACAGAGAAAAACGGCGTACTGTGTGTCATAAGAAGCGACAACAATAGATGCACGCGCATGTTTCGCACGCAGAGAGCCATTGCAGTCATTCAGAAGGTTTCCTGATGTGGTAAACGTCGATGCCACTCATGAGACCAACCGCTACAATTACATTCTCTATCAGTCCACATTCGCCACTCTAGCCTGAAGCTGTATCAGTTCCTCATTACAGACGGCATGGGCCATGGACGGCCCGTGATGTGCGCCTATGCACAAAGTGGAAAATACGCATTTCTGCGTCATTTGTTCGAAAAATTTCGGGAGGTGATGGGAACCACATATGTTTCAGAGCGTTTGTGGTTGATGAAATGGCGGCCCAAATGCGAGCAGCACTGGTGGTCTTTCGGTGCGACATAATGTTACGCTACTTCCATGTTCGGGGTGCTGTGAGGAAACATGTAAGTTGATGTGATACACCTTACAATAACAATTCAGACGAATTCCTTCAGGAGCCGATATCTGTTTCATTGTATAGCTACTTAAAATAATTCGGAAGAGTGAATTAACCTCTTTGTTTATTCATTTTGAAGGTTCAACCGCGATGTTCCAATAATCAGGCGAACAGACTCAAGCTTCATGAAAAGTTTGATATTCCTCAATTGAAGATTAATACGGACGCCCAGAAAGAACCACAGATCTCTTTACTCGCCTGAAGGAAAGTGAGAAATCTTTAGTGTGACTTGCGGGCAAACAAAGGATCCCCATTCTGCACTGATCAATGACGAATAACTAAGGCCTTTGAAAACCATTGCAAACGTGAAAACGGCCGTAGGTTATCAAAAGAGATCCCACAATAGCATGTAGTGCACCACCATTGTGTTTTGCCACACATACTCCCTTCCTCTCCCTTTCAGGTCCTAGAACACGTGGGTTGGCCGCGTCTTTGCAACGGGCTGATGAGGGCGACCAACCAGAGCCCGAGGTCGGCGGTCAATGTGCGTGAGTGTAACGCGCAGCCGAAACCAGCGAGCGCGCACGAACTGAATTTGAGTTGTGTGACGGGGCGTGCTGCTGTGTTGTCGGTGCCGTCTTAGCTTACGTTTGTGTAAGTCGTGTGCATGGCTTACTGGGCCTTCAGCTCATGTTTGTTCGTGTTATTTCTCTTTTCAGAACTGTTGTTCGAACCCCTTCTTCGGAAGAGCGCTGTCCCCTGGTGCGTCCACGGTGCCCGAAGGTTGGCCCGCGAAGTCACGGGCATCCAGAATAGATTCGGCTTGCCTGCATGTTACATAAGTACATATTTCGGGTGACCTGCCATTACGGCATATAGTTGGCGTCCAGAAAATGTTAAAATGAGTCGGAATTGGCGAGGAAGAACAGGGAAATTCCAAAATCCAGAAACGACTGAGCAGACTACAGCGCAGAATTCCGTCGATTGCTGGAAACCGTCAAAAGGTTTAAGTTCTCGTCAATTGTTCAGCCGGGAAGAAGTTCCGTACGTTCTTCCATCGCAGGAAAATTCTCCGCAAAATAAATATTTATGGGATCAAGTAAAAAGCGCAATTTCACACGTTAAGTGAAAAAATGTGGGGTAATTACATTTACTGTGATGAACAATATGTATGCGAAATTTGTTGACAGGGAATTCATACGATATTGTTATTTTTGCTATGGTTAATGAAATATATAACTCCGTCAACTGTCTGTTGGGGCATTTTGCTGTGCACTTAGGATTTATTCGAGCAAACGGAATATTGTGTCGACGATTTGTTAGGCCTCATAAAGTGTACTTGTTCTAAGCAGAACTCGTATAAAATCTTTTCGCCGGATTTAATAATAAGTGCCAGTTTCGCGTTTCCTAGCAATCTGGGCAGCGCGTATACGTAGATATGCACATATCAATAGAATAATGTTGAGTTGTGAACGGCTCGGCCAGCATGCAGTGAGCCACATGCTAAACGGTCGTGTGAGTAGATGACACAACTAACCGTTTTAAGCAGGCTGCTTCCGAGAGGGGTTGGACAGCGGGGACAGCTATCTGCGTTATACTCAGCTGACGGCTAGGTGTTTCCCGGACCACACTCAGAAGGGTCACCGGGGGATAAGGAGAGCTTGAAGATAGATATTGTTTGATAACATGAGATAGCTGTGTATCGAGCCTTTTTGATTATTGCTAACTGCGTTGAAGTTGGTGTTGGCATTTGTACTCTCTCTCCTCCCCAAATTTTGTATGCCCTCAAACCTTCGGTTGAACGAGTATGGTTACGGCATACCACCCGCGCACTCGAACGTTTCTGCTCCAGTGCCTGCTCGCTTGACGTTTTGCTGAACTAACGTTTCATCTCGCTCTTTGCTCGCTCTCGTCGATTTTACGTTTCGGCAATATATTTCCCGTCTACTCGTTGCGTTGTTCGTAACTGACCGGCCATAGCTCGTCTGAAATCCACAGCCGCCCAAACCCTTCTTAAAACACTGGATGTTGTTACTGGCTTTGACTTCATTTGGAAGTTTATTCTAGATGTATGAATACTTCGCAATAAAAAAGTTTGCATGTATGTTCTTCCGGATATCAGAGCTGGCAATGTGGAGCCCTTCTTTCGTAGACTATATGGAGGGCTGTGTTGTAAATGGGCGGCAAACGCCGTAGTAATGACGTCCGAGTGTATGAGTTTACACAGCGGTGTCAGGATCAACTTTAGTCTGCGCAACCAAAGCGGATCAGTACCAAATTTTTGACAGCGTTGTCTGTAGGCAAGCGAAAGGGAATATCCTAGTAAGCTTTTGGTAAACGATCGTTGAAGATTTTCCGGCACAAGCCTATCACACTTGCATAAATGGCAGTAAATGGATATGCAGTACTCGAGTTGAGGCCGAGTACACATTTTGTAAAGCATCAGCTTCGCGTCCAGAATACTGAACGTCTTCTTGATACAACCTTTTGTTCTTTTAGTTTTTGCTACCTGAAAACATACTTGTTCGGCGAAGGTAATGGAGTTTGAACACCGTATTCCTAGATCTCCGCTCGAAGTGACCGCATCAATGTGATAACCGGCAAGTGAGAGGGAACCATGGGGTGATCTACAACCACAAGTGATGATGTTCGATTTGCTCGCTGAGAACGTCATTAGCCATGTTTTGCACCACAACTGTAACGACGCTAGGTCCCGTCGTATATTTCGTAGACGTAAATCGATGTTATCGTGCTGGTGTGATGTGTGAACGATTTTGGTGTCGTCAGCGAACGAAAAGGGCTTGTCATGTGTAATAACGTTGTATAAATCATTTATGTACATTAAAAGAGCAACGGACCCAGAACGCTTTCTTGAATCACCTCACTAGTCACTGGTTTTGGTGTTGAGCACTGGTCTCCTATTTTGACTGTTTGGGTGCTACTGAATCGTTTGCTAACGATTCAAGTCCACAACGAGGTATGCGTGATCTGTTGATCAAGTAAATGCCCCTCAATATTCAACGACAGAGATAACCTATCCTCGAAACGGTTAACGAGAAAGCGCTCGTAATAACTGGATTAAATACGGTACTAATTGAATCAATGTACAAGACAATTGTCTCTCACCTCGAATGTGAAATCCTCAGAAATCAAAGAAAGAAAGTGCCCGCACAACAAATTGACAACCAGGCGCCGATCAACAATGGTGGACGATAAAGCCGGTTGAGCTCACTCAAACAAGTGGTCATTGGTTTGGTCAGAGCGAAATGACTGTTCGTGCATCGAGAAATGACGGGAATCATAAGTTACTCCAGAAAAAATATGGAAGAAAAATGTCTTATTTCGGTACTTGGAAGTTTACAGGGCTCGGACTGAATAGGGGTAAGGGAAACGGTCAAAGTAGGTTGTGTAACAACGAGGGTGATTAATGTATCTCATTTGGGGAAGAGAGTAAACCGTAGGGTCACTTTTCAACACCAAGCAAGCCTCAGCAATCTAAAAATAGCGCAACAAACCTTGATGAAATCAACGGGTGCGGCTTCCAAGATATGACGAAGGCCAGCTAAAGAAGGGATCTTGTTTGCCAAAAGATGCTATTTTGATCAAGGAGCGCTTACGAGGCGTAGGATAATTACCGCATTTCCTGCGTCGACGGACATCGATAGTTGGTTTAGGATTTCAGTTGACATATCATACAAGAGCGCCTACTAAGGAAACCGTGCTGCGAATGGTTTGTAATGTTTTGGGACCTTAAGAGCACGACTATGTGCACTTCTATTAGCCTCTCGAACATTCTAGAGCAGGCTGGCGTGTGGTTGATGAGACGATAGTTATTGACGCCCTGCCTTGGACTACTTCTGTGACGAGGCATGATGACTGACTTCTTCCATTGAGGAGGGAAGGTGCTGGATGATATTGATAGGTTGAATAAACTGAGTAGGAGGATTGGTCTATTTTCACACCCTTGCATGTCTACGATCGGTGGGATACCATCTGGTCCAGGATGGATTGAGAGCATAGTGGTAGTCAACTGTGAACGAATATTCCGAACACCAATTAGAACACTATTCAAGACTTTATCAGTTTTCGGCGGAATATCAGCGGGCAATGAGGTGCTTTCTACGCTGAACGAAGCAGCAAAATATGAGTTGAGGAATTCACGTATTGCCACAGGGTAATCAACAACCGTTTTGTCTTTGATACTGATAAAATTTGTAGTGTTGTGAGCCGAGAAGGCAGATGACACAAAGGTCACTTTATTGGAGAAACCAACACATTAATTAAGCGTCTGAGCCCGACTAGAAACGGAAACTCATTTGCACACCATACTCTTCTGAGGATACTCCAGTCGCTTTAGACACCATGTATCAGTTCCGTCGTGTAGCAGAAGCCATTATATGTCATTCTGCCCTCCAACGATCCACCCCGTATCTCTGCCGTATTTATCACGCGATCACGATCCGCGATCATCTCGATCCATGCTGCTACTGAATAGTGGTTTGAGTAGTATGGTGCGACCGTATCTCCTCACTACAGTAGTAGGGTCCCTCATAGAATTTCTCTGTCTCAACACTTGCACTAGTTTCATGCATCTCTGCTCATTGCGAGGTGCGAGTTCCCTTTCGTTTATATGACGGGGTTGAGTCTGAGGTTCTATGCGTTCAAACATTTTGCTCATTTCCATCCCTAAGGATAAATCTATCGCTCTTCTGTACCTCGACTTAAGTATTTCAAGTCTGTCAGTCTCTTTTGCGGTGAGAGTCATTCCTTACCCATATGAGCAGGCCCGTTTTGACTTTATGGGGGCCAGAACGTCGATACAAAACGTTGGATGCCTGGTGAAATCTCCGACCTGATGTGAGGAAGGAATTATTCCAATTTAAGGATCGTACTAGGGAGAAGATGGCATTAGAATCAATGAATTTGACGGGACGGTAGAATACAACTGTCAATTTGACAGCCATACTGAAATCGAACAAACATTTGACGACATTTTGGTAGCTCCCTGGAAATTGTTTTGGGGGAGATATCTCCACAGGGGAAATATCTATGGTGAACACAAGATCCAACATATGCCTCTGTCTGGTGGGTGTTAGGACACGTTGGTTTCAACCGTTCAGTTGAATGCATGAAAGGAATTCGGCCTGATTTGCCGGAGCGGGGAATGAGGTCCAGAAGATACTAGTCATGTTGAAGTCACCACCTACTATTTTATGTTCAGAAGGCATATTGGACGTGTGATTCATTATCTCTACGAGGCCAGTCAAATCATTGCTAGCAGCATTAGGCGGTCTGTAGGTGCATCCTATAAGTGGCTCGCATAAACCAATGGAGTCCATTAACCACAACGAGTCTTCGATTTTATGAATACTGAACTCATCAAGTGTTACTGCGGAAAATTGCTCTTCTAGGTAAGTAATGCATCCAGCACCTCATCCTGTGAGACGATCCCTGCGAAACGTGTGATATCCTGCGATGCTCATCTGACTGTCTGGGGTGTCAGGAGAGCACCGCGTCTAGGTCACGAAATGATAAGGAGATTAGACAAAGAGACAAAGGAGGTGAAAATGTGCATCCTACTAACCAATGATCTCGCTTTCATGAGTAAAAAACTAGTGGAGTTCTTTTTGTTAGGTATAACATTGAAGCTGTTAAAGAACTTTATGATAGATGGGGGAGTGGGTTGTAAAATATCATACGGGAAGGTCTGATCTAAGAACTGTACCAAATTTCTGCCCATATTCGGGTGGAGGTTTGATTCCGAGATAGGAAGTGCCGGAAGAGTGTCACTACGGAAGGAAGAGCGAGTGGGACATGGAGATGTGGGTCAGATGGCGGTGTAAGAAATATCGAGGGGTGCACCAAAGAAGGACTGGTCTGGTGGTGTTCCGCGCGCTCGCCACTCCTTGGGGGAAAGTTGAGGAACAGGATCCCTTTATTCTCCATCTGTTTGTGGATCTTCATATGGAGCCCCCTTGGATGGTAACTTCTTTTTCGATCGAGCTGGGGTGCTCGTTGATATGCCAACAAGCCCCATTGGGGTCTTGAAAACTTCTACCAAGTCCTCACGGAGACTCATTCGTTCGGGTGTAGGCTGAGAGATCTCAGTTTACGAGTATAGTTCGAAGATTACATGCCACCTACCGATTCAGCAGCTAACCTTTGTACGCTTTCAAGGCATTGCTTATCTTTCTGTAGTCTTGGACTGAAGGTGTGAACACAATAGTAGATACGAGACTTGACGGAAATTTTACGTAGCGGAATCAGTACCTTCGGCTTTGTGGACAAGTCGGTTTTTGTAAGCTGTTGTTTTCTGTGCTTCCAAAGCACGGCGCGCTGCGGGTTTGAAATCGCCCCGCGTCCCAAAAACTATATATATATATAATCACTGGCTCGGGTGAACCTGCTCAGGCTACTTGCGGTGGAAAGTTGCCTTTAGTTGGACTTGTTACATTCTCCGACCACAGGCCTTCATTCTTCTGGGTTAAGGGGTCAGCTCAACTCGGCTGACTAATCGGATATCTTTAATAAGTCATGATGAACGACATCCAAGTTTAGATTTCCGACAGTTTTTAAATCACCAGGAAACACAATGTGGAGATGATTGGGAAATGGCCATGTTGAGTGCGTAAGCTAAAAAGAGAGGAGGTCCCAGAAATTACTTCCGTGTGCTGGAACTGATCCAACAGAATAAAACCCTGTCACCTATCTCTATCTACAATCGATCGACAATGAAAAGCCAAATCTCAGCGCGTTGACTTGGTGTAATATCACCGACCCTGGAAAACAGGGTACAGAGAGACACGTGAAGCTAGCGAGACACGGAGCAGGTTGTGGTTTTAGCCCCGGGCCGGATGTTACAAAATGGGTAGCTTGACTAAAACAAAAGTAGGCAAAAAGTCAAAATAATCGAAAGTGTACAGATGAATGCGACTATCAAAATATCATTTATTATATTCGCTGCACGTGGAACCCGAATAGTGACCTTAAACGCCTTTTTACAGAGCGAATCCGCTTTCCACCCAATGATAACCAGTGCTATCCCATAATGCAATAGCCTCCATAACAGGAAATGATGATTTGTCTAATCAAGTGCTTTGGTGAAGTCCAGACGACCTACTTCCAGCGGCACTCCTTTGTCTAAACGTTGTGTTATTTCATTCAGAAAACACAACACGCTGAATAGCCAAGTCCTCTTCTTTACGCATCTTTGTTGATTCCCATCTAACAATTTGCCTTCGGTTAGGTGCCGAACAATTTTATTTCTGCCGGTGGTCTCGCACACTTCCACTAGAATGCATGCGAGGCTCGCCGGTCGGTAGTTTCTGCCTGATCCATTGTACTCATATTAGCCTCCCACTAATCCTGAACCACTCTGCCGTCTTTGCTAAATTGATTAAGAAAAACGTTTACTGGAATGGATTAATAGACCTACCAGCAGACGGATGACAGTCGCGTGAATATCATCTGGTCGCGGAAGTTTGTGACTATTCAAATGTGGCAGTACTTTCTCCATCTCATGAGGTACTATTTCCACGAGTCATATCATCGGCCAGCAAAATGGATAGATTCGAAGCGGGATTTTCTCAAGTGTCCTTCAAATGGACACCTGCAAAGTGCAATGCCAGATGCTCCGTCTTCTAATGAGGATTGGCAAGCAAGTTCCTGTCGAAGAGCTTCAGGCTCTCTAGTTTCTTACACATCACAGGCTTAGACTGGACATACGCATAGTACTGCTTCGGAATGGCTTTGGCATCCCAAGCGGGAGCTAACTCTTGGACGGCGTAAGCATAGTTTTACAGTTTGATAGTACAGTCCCTTTCACGGAGATCGAGTTAGGACATCCAGTAGCCAGTTGTTTTCCCAAAAGGTAGCCAAGCTAACTTTTCTCTCCTGTCCCTTACTTATCTTGGTTATCTACGAGCTGGGTTTATCCCGTGGGTGGCGTCTGTTCAGTGGGATGTATCTTCCTGAAGAAAGCTGAGCATTTCGTTTAATGAGCTCCTTAGCGTCATTTACCGTGACCGAGGGATTATCCCAGTTTTTGGGCCTTTCATCTAGAATCAAACAATCGATTCTAGGTGTCCCAGAGATGCGTGTTAACTGTTGGGGTACAGGCTGTCATCTGTTACAGAACTCGAAAGTGATAGACACGATCATATTTCCCATGATGAACACCCACAACGAGTGAACCAATTTGCTTTTCGTATTTGTTCACCACTTAGTTAAACAATCAGAAGACCTGCTATGTTCCAAAACGCGAGTTACGTCTCACGTGCTGAACCAGCAGGTGATAATAGGGAATCTAGAACCTATGTTCCAATACTTCCTAGAGAAGCCGACTTCTCCCCCTAGCCGATGTCAGCAGCGTCAAAAGCTCCAAAAATTTTCAGGGATCATAGTTTGACAGTAATGACACTCAAAAAAGATATAAGCTGTTCATAGACGGTAGCTTAAGATATCTGCAGAGGACTGGTAAGTTTCTGTCTAGAATCGTGCCTAATCTCCACAATAATTAAGTCAGGAAAACTGATTATAGGAAAACGACGTTTATTGCAAAGAGTCCGGGAAAGCGAGCTGTAAGCAAAACACAACAGAAGCAAAGCGCAACAAACCAGTAGCTAGCGTCCGGAAGGTGCAAGTGTAATTGTGACCTTGGGCGGTCGAACCTACGAGAAAATCCAGACATGCAACCAAACAATGTCAATGGTGTCAACGGTCAAAATAAACAGCAAAATAGTTGGAATACGTGGCAAACCAAGAATGTCTCTACAGACGTCCCCCCCTAGAAGGCTTCACACTTGAAGGCCTTCGACAAAAGCAAAAGAAAATGGAGCTAATGACATCGAAGTTACCGCGGGTTGATTGGGGGACCGACGTATTAAAGAACAGCTACGTATGCCACGTTGAAGAAGGTTGGTAACGGTGAAGAGGGGTCGGTCTGCTTGCAATATCCGGAATTGTCCATGCGTCCCTAAGGTGGTGCTGTCGGAGCGGGCTACCCAACCCACCAAAACTCGAGGAGAAAAAGATGGGAGGTAGGCTTTCCCCACTGCTGCAACGACAGACGGGAGTGTGCTCTCCCCCCACCGTGCTCTGCGCGTCACCTGTAATATAGAAAGAAAATAAGTATCTGGCGAGCAAAAATTATGTACAGGCTCACCATGTAACCTTCTAGTGTTTGGTGCACGTCAAGTATTGCTCTACAAAATGTTTTCTTTTGTCGTTTTTTGATTTGCGATTTTTTTGCTTCTTTATCTCTGAAATGAGAAGGTTACTGGAGGGAAAAAAATACTATGTATAATAAACAATGTCTACAAAACGGGCTGGGAAGTGGACGTGACGTCCTGATCGCGTTTGACGTGGAGCAGGTGGCGTGGAGGCAACTGGTGAAGAGGGCGGTGTGGGGGTGGGCGTTGCCACGGATGGCTGCGAAAGGACTCGGGTGATATCGTCATCTACATACGCGACCTTAAGGCGATCGATGGAGACGGTGTCGCAACGACCATTACGATCGATTGTGAAGTGCTTGGGTGTTCGCCGAAGCACCTTGAAGGGGCCCGAGTAAGGAGGCTGCAGTGGCTTGCGTACTTCGTCGCAACGGACGAGTACATGTGAACAAGTGGCCAAATCCTTGTGCATGTGCACTGGCCTGTTCTGTTCACGAGGAGGTGTGGGCTGAATTTGTCGCATGTATTGCGACAGTGTCGAAGCAAAGTTCGAAGGAAGGGAAGAAGTTGGAGGAGGGGGTGAAACAAATTCACCGGGCAAACGCAGCGTACAGCCATAAAGAAGTTCTGCTGGTGTGCTTTGGAGGTCGGCCTTCAGCGTGTTTCTGATACCTAAAAGTACTAAAGGGAGTACTTCGCTCCATACCTGACTAGTGGTGGCACAAAGTGAAGCTTTAAGCTGCCTATGGAAACGTTCCACTAAACCATTCGAGGACGGATGGTATGCCGTGGTGCGAATGTGCCGGCATCCAAGAAAGTTCGTCATAGCTTCGAATGTTGAGCATTCGAAATGCGAACCGCGGTCCGTCGTAATGGTTGTAGGGCATCCGTAATTGGCCACCCAACGTTCCAAGAAGGCGTTCACGACAGCCTCGGAGGAGCAATTCCTAAGTGGGATGGCATCCGGCCATCTTGAAAATCGGTCAACACAGGTTAGGATGTAGACGTAGCCACGTGAAGGTGGCAGGGGTCCAACTAAATCCAAGTGAATGTGCGAAAACCTGGCATCTGGGAGACCGAATGAAGAAATTGGGCTTCGTGTGTGCTTATGCACCTTGGAACGTTGGCATTGCAGGCAAGCGCGTGCCCAACTACGAACGTCCGAGCTGACTTTAGGCCAAACAAACCGATCCGTTACTAGCTTAACTGTAGCTCGAATACCAGGGTGCGAGAGATTATGAAGCTGGTTGAAGATAGCACGCCTGTATGCTAGTGGCACTACAGGTCTTGGAATACCTGTAGTCATATCGCAAAGAATAGTTCCATCTGCATTAGGCAGCGGAATGGTGCGCAGCTTTAAGGAGTAGCGTTGCAAGGAAGCTTGAAAATCAGGCTCTCGCGCCTGGGCTGCAGCTAGGTCGCTAAGGTCAACGGAAGCAGGTGTGACTAGGGTGGCGTGGACGCGTGAGAGAGCGTCGGCGACAGGGTTGAGGGCACCTGAAACATGCCGTATGTCGCAGGTAAACTGCGAAACATAGTCCAGGTGTCTGATCTCCCTGGGGGAGTACCTGTCTGATGAAGATCCCAGTGCATACACCAAGGGCTTGTGATCAGTAAACACAGTGAAGAGGCGACCTTCCAATGCATGACGGAAATGGCGTATACCCAGGTATATAGCGAGTAGTTCTCTTCCAAACGTGCTATACCGGGATTCGGCTGGTAACAAACGTTTGGAGAAGAAACCTAAGGGTTGCCACTTGTCATCAACAAACTGTTGCAATACGGCACCGACAGCTACACTTGAAGCATCAGTAAAAAGCGAAAGCGGGGCTTGAGGGTTTGGGTGGGCTAAAAGAGCAACATTGGATAGAGCTTTTTTAAGCTCTACAAAAGCAGTGCGTGCTGCGTCCGTAAAATTGAATTTACGTGTACCGCCTCGGAGTAGGTCCGTGAGGGGTTGCAGAAGTTGCGCACAATGAGGGATAAAACGCCGGTAGTAATTAACTAAACCGGTAAAACGACGAAGCTGTCTAAAAGATGTAGGCTCAGGAAAATCATTGACAGCACCTACCTTTGCTGGTAGAACTTGGATGCCAGAAGGTGAAATAATGTGGCCTAAAAATTCTATGCTATCCTTTCCAAGTTCGCACTTAGCTGGATTGACGGTTACCCCGTGTTGGGCTAACCTGGCAAACAAGGAACGTAGATGTTGCACATGTTCTTCTTCGGAAGAACTGGCCACCAATATGTCGTCTAAGTAGGGGTAGACGAAATCCAGGCCTCTGCATACTTCGTGGATAAAACGCTGGAAGGTTTGTGCAGCGTTTGTAAGGCCAAATGGCATTCGAAGGAATTCGAACAGGCCAAAAGGCGTGATGACGGCCGTTTTGGGGATATCCGCCTCCTCTACTGGGATCTGGTGGTAAGCGCGGACCAGATCAATCTTACTGAACAAAGTTTTACCAGAAAGACAGGCTGTCAGATCCTGGATGTGCGGGATAGGATACCTATCAGGGATTGTGACCTTGTTGAGGCCACGGTAATCGCCACAAGGGCGCCAATCACCTGACTTCTTGGGAACCATATGGAGTGGGGAAGCCCATGGACTTTTAGAAGGGCGGATTATTCCTAGTTCGAGCATGTGTTCAAACTCCGCTCTAGCTATTTTAAGTTTGTCCGGGGCCAGACGTCTTGGTCTACAGGAGACTGGTGGTCCTTTAGTTCTAATGTGATGAGTGCAAGTTGAGGTGACTGGAAGAGGTTCGTTCGCGGATCGAACGAGCTGTGGGAAATCTAAGAATAAGGATGCGTAAGGCTGAGGGATTTCAGGCTGAAGAATAAGAGGACTGATGGCCTCTGAGTATGCCTGGGTGCCGCTGATGCTAATTTTTGTACGGGAATCGACCAGTTTCCGTCTTCGCGTATCGACCACGAGGTCGAAATGCTGAAGAAAATCAATTCCCAAAATAGCGAAAGGTACGGCTGCAACTGTGAAAACCCAGCGAAATGTTCGCCGGAGGCCTAGGTCAAGCGTGAGTGAGCGTTGACCATAGGTGGGAATGGGTGTGCCGTTAGCAGCACGAAGCATCGGTAGAGAAGAGGGGGTCGCCTCGCCGGATCTTGGAGGAATCACGCTGACTTCCGCCCCGGTATCAACCAGGAACGTGATTCCCGTGCTTGAATCCTTAATGTGAAAGAGGCGACTGTTAGGGAGGGTGCCGGCCGCGTTTGTCGCCATTACGGGCCGGCTTGGGAGTTTCCCTGGTTGAAGTATTTACAAGGGGCGACACAACGCTTCGCCCGGTTGCCGAACTTGTTGTGGTACCAGCACAATTCGCCAGATGCCTGAGATTTACGCGGAGACTTACTCCGACGTCGACGCGAAGGGGATCGTGTCTTGAGGCGGGCGAAATCTCGCCGAAGAGCTGCTATCTCCGCCCAAACCGTGCGCCAATCATCGGGTGGCGGACGAGATGAAAGCTGTGGAGGTGAAAAGTTTGGGGTCTCGGGACCCTTTTCCGTACGATTCGTCACTGCTGTAATGGAGACAGGGGAGACGGTGCAAAAACGATCCTGAATCTCATCAGCGAGTTGTGCTGCGTCCAACAAGGACGGGGACTTGGCTGCTGTGAGAATAGCTTGCGTGTTAACCGGAAGGCGTTGCATCCACAACTCCTTGAGGAGTGTCTCATCCATGGATGAGGGGCCCAGCAACTGTTGCATTTGAAGCAACAAATCAGACGGTCGCTTATCTCCCAGTTGCAGATCCCTAAAGAGCTGTTATAGTCGAGATCTATCAGAAGGCGTGACCCGTTTGATGACGGCTTCCTTAAGGGCTTCATATCTACGTTAGGCGGGTAAATTCAGCAGGAGGTCACGCACTTGCATCGTGACATCCTTGGGAAGCCTGGCCAAGAGTTGGCTAAATTTAGCCTGATCTGTCTTAACGCGCTGATTGCAGAACTCTGCCTCTAAGTACATGAACCACAAAGCGGGTTCCATATCTAGGAACTGTGGAACAGTAATTGTGACTGCTCCGACTGTCGGCTTCTGTTCAGAGTCCATTGCAAAAATAAGGCAAAACTTTATATATATATATACTAAAAGGATCAACGAAATTTTACGTAAAATTAGGTAAACTCCCAAAATTGAAAACGGTTTACCGCAATTAAGAGGTTTCAGGTCAAAATAATTTGCTGCAGTGAACCGGAAAAAAAATTGCTGTAAAGAATGGATTAATAATCGGGCTCACCAAATTGTAAAGGACTGGTACGTTTCTGTCTAGAATCGTGCCTAATCTCCACAATAATTAAGTCAGGAAAACTGATTATAGGAAAACGACGTTTATTGCAAAGAGTCCGGGAAAGCGAGCTGTAAGCAAAACACAACAGAAGCAAAGCGCAACAAACCAGTAGCTAGCGTCCGGAAGGTGCAAGTGTAATTGTGACCTTGGGCGGTCGAACCTACGAGAAAATCCAGACATGCAACCAAACAATGTCAATAGTGTCAACGGTCAAAATAAACAGCAAAATAGTTGGAATACGTGGCAAACCAAGAATGTCTCTACACATCAGACTATGATACACACATACAACTGAGATGGTCTGTGTGTTCGACTTCACCACACTTCTTACCAATTGGATGTCCGACGCACTGAGACAGTGTTATAGCACAACGTACACATGGACCGTTTCAACATGTATGCAACATATACACAAAAATTGAGAGTAAGCACAACCTATTTTCTGTAATACAGTAAGACAAGATACACACAAACCTTAGGTGAACAGATACGACTTTCTACTATACTACTAAAAATTCGTCCAATAAAAGAGAAATACTAACGCTAATGTTGGATATTTTAAATGGCCCGAGACTACCTGAATCAACTGGTTGTCGGCAAGTGAGAGGGCGCACAGTAACAGCAAGATTCGATATATCTAAATACTAAACAGTCTAAAATGTATTCTAGTAATTGAATACAGAACGTGCACACTAACGCTAATTTCGAAAGACAAAACAGCACGAGACCAATGTTTCACATACAGTGTCGAACAGATTATTTGGCAGCTCTCGGAGAACTTACTTACCTTACACTACAACTACAACTCTGGGGCATCTTGAGCACTTGTACATGTCACTAAATCAAGAAGAAGTAATGCGTTAACACGTGTTCTATGTCTCTTTCCGAGATACGCTCCGTGTGCGTCTATTAAAGCAGTGTCGTGTTGTCGATAGCCATGTATTGCTAAACACTTGAAGCACACTTGAATCAAATTCGTTGGCTCTTATTGTTCGCAGCTTAGGGGGCAGTCGGTGTGGGTTACTATTTGCGCTATTCATTCATTGTTGTTCTTGTTAGTTATTAGCGTTCATGTTCAATACGATTCGGTTATAACAACTGGCGACAGGGTCCCTTTCATGGTTTTCAGAAGGGATCGATGATAACCATAACCGCACTAGCACTGGCGTTCATTTTACGACTGTTACATGCAGGCTGAACGTTCTTACTCCATTAACCGTTATACTCCTAGGTCGACTTTGGGTTACGTAGTGACACCGGGATGCAGCGTTCTTTTGAAGCAGAGGTTCCAGTGATAGTCACGTAATGGGAAACAAACGAAAACCAAGACAGCGCTAACAGAACGGCAATACAGTGAACATTTCAGGCAAGGATTTCTCTGGGTTGCTTGAGCCTTCACACTTGTTTTTGAAAGGCTACACAAATTACGGTAAGATAGGCTTAATTCTATTTTAGTAACATTTTTCAGACAACACCATGAAACGCATTGATGAACACTAGGAAGAAGCAAACGAAAGAGAGAATTTTGAAAACGAGTGTGATATTTCCGGAGTAAATAGAACTTAACGTCAGACCAGTATCCCGTATATCCGGATTGAGCAAAACACAGCGAATGAACGATAATCACACGCTTGTATTGGAATTACGTGCCGTATCAAAAAGTGTGTAATCTGAACCTCAGTAATTGACGTGAAACTATATGTTTCATGACATTTATCACACCCGCCATACATTGAATGGGACTGCGGGTTCTTGAAATCCTTTCTGAGTCTCATGTGTAACCTTGAAAACCTCCGAATGATGCCTATAATTTCCTGGTTCGAATCTAGAACGGACTCATCAGTATCTAAAGTCATACCAGAATCTGAAACGAACTGACCTGTATCCTCAAAACGGATCTGATCCACGTATCGATTATGTAGAGATAAATCATCGACGTCTAGATTTCGGCATAGGTATTTACAAAGATTCTTTAGAAATAAACCAGATGGCGGTCTTAAATCATTACTACAATAAAAAATAACTTCAGAGGATTGAATACACACCAAGTTTGACCTCAAGGATCTTCTTTTAAAAAGTTTGGTAGGACTTCCATGTGTAGTGGAATGACAGGCACTGCGATATCGTAGCAAGAAGTTATCAACACCTCTTTCAAGGTCTTGGAATGTAGTATACTGAAGGGAGGCTATAGCACTTTCGAGTGCTTTAACAAAATTTTCAGCCTGACCATTAGAGCAGGGATGTCGAACAGGAGTAAATAGATGCCTGCATCCAATACCGTTGATCCAAGTGATTAGAAGGTTGGCAGTGAAATGGGTACCATTTTCAGGAGAGATACCTTCTCTGCTGAATATTTTTCTGAGTGCATACACGGTGAATTCTACAGTAGGTGTTATTGCGAAAGTCACTTCCGCACACTTCGAATAGGAATCATTCTCTATAAGTGCATAATACTTGTCAAGAAAAGGACCACGTGAACCGCATGAACCCGTTGCCAGGCCTCAGTTGACATTGGCCATGGAGTCCCGATAGACGGTGACTTGTGGAATTTGTGATGGCAAGATGGACAACTTTTAGCCAGACGACAAATATCAGCGTCAATCTCTGGCCACCAGCACGTTGATCTGGTCAGAGACTTCATCTTTTCAACTCCAAGATGACCGGAATGTAGATCGTGCAGAACAGCTCTACGAGGAGTTGGAGGAGTAACAATTTTGTCATTCAAGCACACTAATCCATCTGGAATGAGTGATAGTCCTTCCCAACGCATATAAAATGTAGGGAATTTTCGTGTGACTTGTGGGGTCCGAACACGTCTTAGTGCACTGAGGATGGGTGAAAAGTAATGTTGAGTATCGCGTATCAACTGTGTTCGGCTAACCGGAAGAGGCTGGATTAGAATGCAATCATTATTAGAAGTTTTCTCAGATGTATATGGAACACGAGACAAGTAGTACACATATTTGATTTGGTTGGCTTATTTATGCACTGTGGTATAGTAATATGCACTGAGTGTTGTGCTCCATCGTTGAACCATGGCTGCTGATGAACGTGTCAATGACTTGTCTGGATTATAGATGAATTCCTGCGCTTCATGATCCGACACCATTTTGAATGGTTTCCCAAACAGATACTTATGAATCCGCTTCAGCGCCCAGTATACTGCCAGTGCTTCACAGTGTGTCTGAGCATAATCCTTTTCTGCTGGACTAAGTCGGCGTGATATACACACAACTGGTTTTTTGTCCTGCTCAAGCACAGCTCTGATTCCAACAGGAGAAGCATCAGTAATCAACACAGGCATAGTTTTAGAAGTAAACGGATGAAATATGATATCATGTGACAAAAAGTTTAACAATGAACGTGCACACCGTTCATGAGTTGGAGCCCACGTGAACTGCTTCTCAGAAAGCAACTGGAATAAACATTCAGCAAGATGAGAGAAACTTGGAACGAATCGGGAGTAGTACTGCAAAACCCTCAACAAAGAACGTAATTCAGATAGGTTTGTGGGTGAAGGTGCGATAACTAATGGGTCTAGACGTTTGGCATCAGGTTTGAATCCGTTACCGTCAACTAAGTAACCGAGACACTCGAAACTGCTTACAGTGAAAGCGCAATGTTTCTGTAAAAAAAACGGTTGGAATGGTTTCAGAAGACGATAATCATGGGTTAACTTGTCTGGAGCATGTACGTTGATATCATCTTGATAAACTTCAGCACCATCCATACCATTCACACTGTTATTCATTATCTGCTGAAAGATAGCAGGAGAGTTACTAAGTCCAAACGGCAAAAATCGGTACTGAAAAAGTCCATTAGGTGTATTGATTGTTGTTATCGACTTTGATGTCTTATCCAAAGGAATTTGTAGATATGCATCCTTCAAGTCAATCTTGGAGAGAACTTTGGATCCCGAAAGTTTGTTCAGAATGTCCTCAGGTTCTGCAGTAGTACATGTATGTTGCTTTAGGCATCGAATTACAGTAAGTCGATAATCGCCACGTATACGCGAAGTTTTCCCGTCAGACTTCAAGGGTGTCACAATCGGCGTGGCCCAGGAGGATGAATCAATAGGCTCAATAACGCACTTTTCTACCAGCTCGTTGAACACATTCGTTACCGGTTCACGGAGTCCATAAAGAATTATACGACGTTTCAGGAAAACCGGACCACCAGTTACTTCTAGTTTAACTGGAGGTATCTTCATGCCGCCCGTGACCCTCGTGCATTCGAGAATGAGGTCTTTCAAGCTTGTGCAAGCAAGGAAACTTGAATATGAAGCATTTTTGAAACCTTCAGCCCCAAAATGGGCCATGGTGAGTAACAACAAAGTTGCAATCAATTGGTTTGTAGTGTTCGTTAAAGATCGGAATAGTGACTGTACCCAGGAATGGAATGACCAGTTGTACCTCGTATGGTTACAGAACAAGGATGTAGTGTGCTAGTTGGATAGAACTGTGACAGATGTCTTTGTGGTATAATGGATTCTACACTGCCAGTGTCAATAATAAAGTCATGCCTTGTGCCACGTACTTTGAAAAAGGTGTGGAATAGATGCCCTGAAGTAGATGAATCAACTGTCAAAGTAAAGGACTCCATCTTGCCGCATATAGCATTAAATTCATTGTGATCAGTTTCTACAAGTTGACAATTTCTATTCGGCTTACAGACACTTTGTTAATGACCTCGTTTCCCGCAGCTGTGGTGAATGTGTATGTATCTGGAATGTTTTTTGCCACATAAGACACAATTCCTGAATCTGCTAGTGACATGTGTCTTCTGATGCGAAGAATTTTGAGAAACTGATCGAGGACCGTATTTAGTACCTGAATTGAATAACTGCAGAGTACTGTGTTCTGTGGGTCGCTTTTTCATGGGTCCAAACATTACTGGGACCTCACTAGAACTTCCAAACCGAACTGTACTAATAACGTCTTCGTATTGCTCACAGATGACTTTGGTATTTTGGTACGTAGGTTTTGGGAGTGGCAGTAATTGTCTGTGTAGATCCGGAGCATTAATACCGGCGATGAGTCGGTCGCGAAGTTGGACCTCGAACTGATCACTAAAACCACATCGTGCTGTCTGAGTTTGGATATGGAGAATAAAGTCACGGACTGACTGGTTCGGTTGGCGCCGCCTGATACTGGATTTGGCTCGTTCGGCGACCTCAAAATTTACAGGAGTGACATGACCGAGTAGTGTTACATTTATGCACTTATGTGCGAGATCCATCAGCGACAGATTCTTCAGAAGACAATAGGCCTTTTTTCCTATTATTGAGAGAAAGAAGACGGATTTTGTCTCCTCAATTAGGCTGGATGCCCTCCTACACCATAGTTCAAATCGTTCGAAATAATCCTCAATATCAAGAGGGGATAAATGAATGTCCAACGTTTCGAGAGGCATAGGATTAATTGTTATTGAAGACTGCCACGACGCCAACGTGGTATTTTCTGAATAGATAGAACTTAACGCGAGACCAGTATCTCGTATATCCGAATTGAGCAGAACACCGCGAATGAGCGATAATCACACGCTTGACGTGAAAGTATGTTCCATGACATTCATCACACAGACACATCGACAATAAAAGCTAAAACAGTGTGTTTGGCATTCACTCAGCTTTTTGAAAAATGATATGAATCATTTCCCAAGCCAACCAATATTTATTATGATACGCTTGTGGAATTACATAAACTGCTAGGTAAGCACCATTCACAGTGTAACCACGTAACTATTCAACGCATAGAGTTAGCACAGGGATTGTAGTCAAATTCGAGGTTTGCTGAATCGTTTATGAGTGTAGAATAAATAATTTGTAGCCAGCCGTCGGGATCGACCGTTTTCAGAGGTCTTGGAAGGTGCTGGATATAAGGTGGTTTTGTTGTGAGAGAAACTATTCGGCGAAGAGATCTGTTGCATGTTCTGAACTGTTTAAAGAACAGAAATTCACCTTGACTGAACTGACACGATTTATACTCAAGCAGCTTTCGCTGCATCCCTACTGGCGTTTAATGCAGAAGGGTTAAAATGCACAAAATTCCAAACCACGAAACAAACACGAAATGTCAAAGTTCAAAACCAATTCGGTTGCTAGCACGATAGCATCAGCGTCACAAACAGTTCTTGTTCTCACAAAATAAGGTGACGGTGTCTGATCGCAATGGCACCGGCATGCAATAGCAAAAGTTTGTTTCGACACGAGAACAGGACGCGAAATGACATTGATGAGTCAATCACATGTTGCGTCATCAAGTGATCTTCGGCAATAGATGACGCTGGCTCCTTCCGGTTGTTCGCTGTCAATCTGTCTGGTTGTGTGACCGTTCATTGAACCCACTTCGGTAAGTGTTTGACGACCCTGGTTCCAAGCTGACGCTTAGTTCTGTCAATATAGGATGCTCCGCATGCACATTTGTGTTGGTAGATTACGTTTGATTTGTCAAACTGAGGCGTCAGTTGCCTAATCGGGGGTGTGGTGATTGGGAACGTTCTCTACACAGCCACTGGCTGTGCGGCAAATAACGTGCGGACAACAGCTGACCTTAAGCGTTGTTCAACCAGTCGACACACATTGTCTCCTTTGAACAGCAGTTTTAAAACTACTGTCTTTTTGGGGACTGTTGGTTGAGGATTATTTTGCACATTGTTCGTGTTGAATTGTCCTGTAAATCCTCTCTTATTAACGTTGTCTAATAAGGTCTGTTCTGATTGACGGATTTCGTTTTCGAGGGTATCACTGGCACAAAGCAGTCTGGCCCGGTCGAATCGCAGTCGTACCAATCCTTTGTTATATGCTACGGGAAAAAAGCTGTTTAAATGTGGGTTCTGGCCGGTTCACGTATTCTTTCGATATATAACACGTTGAATAGATCCATCCATTCTCCTGCTCATATTAATATCCAGGAACGGCAGTCGGCCAGTGGTTTCAATTTTTAAAGTGTAACGAATCATTGGATGTAAACAGTTCAATTGGTCCAGCAAATCTGTTGCCTGCATCTGATCATTTTTCATCGAAATTGTGTTATCAACATATCTTCTATGGAGAACCAATTTGCTCGGCACTTCCTCTTCTATTTTGGCCACAAAGCTATCGGCAAAACTGGGGCGAGTGGACTGCCCATCGCAACTCTATCAGCCTGAAAATAAGCCTTGCCTTGAAAATTAAAGCTTACGTTAGATGTACACAGAGAAAGTAAGCTTTTTAGTTCATTTCTCGGGATTGCAATGTTTATCTGATTTGAGGTTATATAGGGTAGCAAGAAGCTGTTGGTTTCTTTCAGTGGCAACGGTTCTATGTCCAATGAAGCCCTATGTTTTTCAGACGTGTTGATATTTTCTAACAGCGCGGCCTTATGAAAGCTGTCTCTCAGATAGTACTTTGTCATAGAATCTCGTAGTGACCAACCGTTTGGCCAGCTTATGCTGTGGAGAGTTGGATATAACCATTATGATCTTGACGGAATTTCATGCCTGTGTACTTTGGGGAACCCATACATTTGAAGGATATGATCTCCACACGGTTCGAGCATAAATCTTGTCGTCTCAGTCTTTTGTCCGGTCGATTCAAATAAAATTTTGGCGAGGAATCCTTCAATCTAGATGAAACAATGAAACTTCTCTTTGGGGAATAAACTCTCGATGACGATCAGCCAGATTACGTCGGAAAAAGTGTGTCGTATACTGACAGTTGGCCTCAAAGACCACGGACGGGCTAAACTAGCCTAAATTAAGCAAAATGACTTTAAGTTCAAATTATACTAATGTAAGGAAAATGTTAGATCCTAGCTAAGAATACGGAACAACATTGGACTGTGGGGGTTGGGACCTCACCTACAAGGATTTCCCATGAATGTTAAATTATGGATTGCCTTGGGGAAAACAAATGTCGGAAAAACTGTTTTCATAATCACATTCTGGAAAGTTGGACAGAAATGAAAGTAAATTAGAACTTTTCCACGAGTTTTCGCACTGAAAGTAAAATAGTCGAAATCCATGTAAATCGGCTGTGGGTCATCGACACTGATTGAAATATAGTCGTGACGGAAATGCGTATTTTTTGATGCTGTTATTGGAAGTTACTCATTCTCCATCTTCTTTAATGGCAGTCTTCAATAGGATATAAATCTCACGGGGATTATATAATTAGGTCATTCATGTGTAACTGAAACCTACTCTCAAACTGAACTGCTCGTTATGGTGAATCGTAGTGAAAGTATGTTTCGACGTCAGGTCAGTGTGATTAAGAACTACCAAATGGACACGCTAGAGGACGTGTTATCGACTGAATTTGTGAAATTGACGTGACGGTGCACATATCATTTATGGTTTATCGTTTCTATAGGCTAGAACATGTACGCAGGCAATATTAACAGATTAATCGGCTGGTAACTGAAGAGGTTCATCGACCTAAGACCTGAAGGTAAACTTCAACCAGTAACAAATTTTATGATCTCTCATTCACTTACATGCGTACATGTCACCGTTTGCTGTTATTCATGAAAGCAGTGCGCAGATAACAAACTTACAAGTGGACAGAAGTGTACCAAAGTGAGTAAACTTGCGCTACTGCCTTGTACACTGACGTTTTCAACTAGTAGTGTGGATAGTTATGTTGTTCTTAACTTGGAGAGATCAAGGCTTCTAGGGCCCCTGACAAGGTCCTGTACTAGGAGCCTTTTATTTCAAAAGGTAACTACTTACCGTGTAACTCACCCGCATTTTCGGAAACAAACAATTATCACAGTGAAGTTAAAATAGGAATTCGTCGGAATTAATGGGAAGTTTGCTAGATTGTTAATATCCAAAAAACTCATCACCGGTTCATTACCTTAGGGAGTTCATTGGGAGAAAACTAGGTTGTCACATAAATCGGGTTAAATGACAGGACTGGTTAACAGCAGCCGAACACCTGCACCTGAATCTAACGGAAACTGTCAGTACACATTTCGATGAATCCTAGTGGTGAGATGAAGTGAATGAGTCTATTTGACTGATGAGTTGAACAAGGCAAACTTTTGGATGTCAACTCAACATGTTCACTACAAATACTCACAGATAAAAGACAATGACTACTGATAATACAACCTCGGAAGTGCTTTAAAGATCTTTGAGAAAGTGAAGCAGGCATCTGTCAACACACCCGGTTGCTGTTTCTTCATGGTTGTGTGGCAGTTAAGCATTAGTGTGAACCACCGATTTATTGTTGTCTATGATGATGATGATGAACGGCAAGTGATTCCACGTGGAACAGTACGAAGCATATGGTATATAAACTGCCAGTTTATCAACCGCAGAGGGAAGTCCAGCTACTTGAAGAGAATAAGTCATGTTTACTCATTGGGGCAGTCAGAGGCACAAGGGACAAACAAAGTGATAGCATGAAAAAATGTGATCACTAAATCAGCTTGACTAGACCCTGTTTATTTTTAGGGTTCAGACAAATGATCAAGCTTTTCATGATTGGCAGTGTCTGGTGTTTGTTATTTTATAAGGTGCTTAGTGAAAGAACATAACATCTCAGGTATCAGTATACTAGTCAAGGTTCATGGATATGGCATCGTTAGTACCATGCAGTTTTCTTTGGGACTCATCACGTGTATAGGTGACAGGGAAGGAGCACCACGCAAATGTACAGACATTTGCAACATGCGGTAAAGATATTAACTCTTTGACCACAGGATTTTGCCACGTTTTGTGGTTCGACCTTTCGTATTACATGGAAAGAAACTGATACTAGTTTCTTCTCACCGTCTTTTACAAGGACAACCCAATTTGAGATCTTGCCGTTGCAGGCTTAGCATGTCCAATTCAATGCTTTTGTTCACGATCGATTGAAATGAACACTATTTTACCATTCCGCATGATTGCAATGTTTCAAGAAAGAATCGCATTGAGAAAATCTCTTCACCGATAATAAGACCTCATGTTGCCCTGAAACCACCTTGCAGTATATACCTTCTGCGAGACAATACCCTCGAGGCTGGTATAGGTGTGATTTGGACATTTTGATTTGTCTGCAATTTTTTCTGATGGCAAGTTAGAATATCACTTGCAAATCACTACATGCATCCTCACATTTCTAAGCTGAACCACCGGTTTTCGAACTGACATGGAGAAAGCACAATGAATTGGTCATATTAATCAGGTTGTGTACGGTCATAGGTTCAAGTAGGTAATTATAACCAATCCAGAAAAGCAACGAAAATAAGATCTCATCATTCAGCTGGGTCTTCAAGTCAGTGGAATGGCTTTCGAGTAGCAGCAGTAAGGCTGAGCAGAGGAGTCTAGCTGGGACGAGCGTTTCTCGGGTGGGATGTGAAGCTGGGTACGCACACAACGGTACCGTGCCCTCTTATCTACAAAGGTTCAGGAATTTGTTGGAACTGATCCAACAAAATAAAACTCTGTCAATGATCACTATCGACAATCGAACGACAATGAAAAGCCAAAACTCAGCGCGTTGACCTCGTCTGTTATTACCGACCCTGGAAAATAGAGTGTACAGAGAAATACGACAAGCTAGCGAGGCACGGAGCGAGTTGTGTGTTAGCGCCGGGCCGGATGTTACAAAATGGGTAGCTTGACTAAAACAAAAGCAGGTGCAAAACCAAAATCATCGAAAATGTACAGATGAATACGACTATCAAAATATTATTTATTATAGTCGCTACAAATTAAATAGAATTTGATGTGAAATTGTAACTGTTAACATCGACAGGACACAGTCGCAGAATACTGTGAAAACGAGGGATGCCGTAAAATCAACGCAAGGGGAGCAGTCTTTACTATACATACTATCTGTCATCTATTTGTAAGGCATTGGGATAAGTGAAGAGAAAAAACAGATAACTCTGTTCAGAAAGATCATGGCCAAGTGATTGCTGACTTCATTAAAATGCTTTAGTCACTGAAGAGACAAACATTCAACGATTGTGGGCCATTCGAAGGGCATCTGAGTGCAAGGACTGTGATCGTATGTGGGTAGTGTTAGACTTGAAACTGTCTAAATCCCCGGAATTTGAACTAAATTATGCAATGATAGGCAGGTAAAGGTTTTGCAGTTAGTCACTTGTGACAACTAACTATTATTGATGACTTCGTGGATAAGCATGGTAGTGCAGATGATACAGAAATGTGACCGATACATGGAAAGTGAAGGTGGATTAACAACTGTCTTAGTTTAATGTAGGCTAACACGGTTATTTTTCGTTCATCCGCGTAAACCAACGGGCATCAAGCGTTCGTTAATCTGCTCATTCTTTTTTCCTAAACTTGCGCAATGGATTAGTACCTCTTCTTTCCTCCATCCCTGTTGGCGAAATACATCTTGAATGATTTGTTTGTTGCAAATCAAACTCGTTTGTACTCAATATCCTATGTAAAATGTACTCGGATTCAGTATATTTAGGGTTTGTCAAGGCTAACACCCCGGTTTATATTTTGTGTTATTTTACCTAACAGTTGTTCGTCTATCTAGTTAGATGTTTACTGATGAAGAGTGTCACATTTTCTGGCTTTAACAGATAAAAGGTAAGTCTTCACACTAGTCTACCTTCTGATTAACTTGACTTGACTGGCTGTGTACAAAAGCCTCTGCCCAAACGATTACCAGTCTTATTCTTGCCGGTTAAGTTTCGATACAGAATGGGTACATATAATCATAAGTGGTGCAACGCAAGCCAGTCTTGGTGACTTATGTGTCTTGGCAAACAATGGCATTGATCACCGCCACTGGCTAGTCAGAAAATGGATGCTGCCAACGACCGACTTGTCCCTGTAATTGAATAACCGCTTATTAAAATAAGTGAGTAAACCTAATGTTCAGAAATCACTTTGGAACGCAGTCAGCTGTCCATAAACATGCACATTTAACTTAATTTAACCAAACCATAGGTACAGCGCCATCCTTTCAGTATTGCCTTTTAGGGTTCACCGCGTTACGATACGTCAAAACATACCGTACCCAAATAGGTCAGATCGGCCCAGATGGTTTCCAAATACAATTCGTACATGTTTTTCTCTTTGAAGCCCGGTTTGAAACCTTACTCCGATACTGGCAACATTAACATTTAAAAAGTAGGCTGGAGAACTAATTTTATTTGAGATTTTTTGAAAAATATTGACCGACTGACAAAAATGGGTAAAATATACCCAGGAGTTTTGTTCATATTATCAAATGATTCTTTCACACTCTCATACTCTCTAACGATGTAAGCTATAAAGCACGTACGGGTCTAACCTGTGGTTCGACAAGCTTTTCCCGTTGTCTCATCATTTAGTTGATCTTGAGATACTGTATGTGACGGTAAATCACATAAACGCTTTTCACACAGAAATCCTCTATAATGCATCATACCCTCCTTCACTTATGGCACTTTTGCCATATAACGTGAAACGTTTAGTACTCCAGCGGTCCTCGGTGCAATTTCGAAAGATCTTTTTCAGCTGTCCTTAAGGATAAAAATGACGGTCAGCAATCAGAAGTGTGTCAGAATTTTCTGTCAAATTTAGCGGAAGATGCGATTGAAAGTGATATTTTTCGGTTTGGTGGTATTATCCATGGTGTAGTTATAAAATTTCCGGTTTAAGCCACTTTAGGCCAAATTATTTCCCACAGAATTGTTCGAAAGCCAACAGGGCAGTCAAAGGAGGTTAAGTATATTCCATGGCACGTTCATCTTCATAAGACTTGAACTGAACTCCAAAAGTAGCAAGGTTTCGAGTCACTTATTTGATGATTCCAGTGTGAGAACAATGTGCGCCATACCAGCTCTAAAGACGAGCGATACAAAGTGTATTTTTGTAAATAAAACAAAGCAGGTCTCTAAGAAAAAAAGAGAAAATCGTATGAAAATCAAGACATCCTTTGATCACTTTTGGCCTACAGTATTCGTCCATTGAGTAAGTAAGTGCATTCCAGTTTTCTGTGCTATGATACCAAGAACCCCCTTTTGCTCGTTGGAAGTCCCTTGAAGACTCGACAGTCGATTACATCGTGGTTACAACGATATAGTAACACCGGTTCGGGAGGTAGGAACTGAGGTTGATATAAATTTAAACATGATTTCCCAGCATTAAAACTCCTCTGTATTGATGACCACCTCGCTGGATTCAAATGCCAAATGTACTTCGATCATCACTTGCCGGTTGTTCCTCAGAAATTCGATATTAAGATTTCTCAACCAACTGATTTTATCCTAGTTAACTTATTTGCACTAGGTGTATGTAAACCTCTGATTCTGAGAGAAGTGAACCATTGTCGTTATATGAGACAACAAAAAGGAATCCAGTGAATTCTCTTCTCATCAGCGAATAACACGCGACAGCTGACACTTGACTATCGTCTTCCCAACTGGCGAAGTGGCTGTCAGCCAACAACCCCACCTAGGGTGGAATGGTTCAGTTAAATCATCCGGACATAAAACCAACTCTCAATAGCACAGTTCCACAGAGAGTGGTGATGTTCAATTGGCACAAAATCGACATACGTTGTTGGTTTTCTTCTGGAGACAAAAAGTTTTTCAGTGATCTTTGTCTACTCTCTGTGTACAGGGAGATTCCAATCGCCGGTGAAATATCACAAAATGTGACTTTCTATAATCAACTGGACACGGTTGTGGACAATTCTCCAAGGGAAGCAAACGACAGTGCGATAGATGTCAGAGTCAAATAATCTCATGACTGTGAAATAAACCAATATCATGCCTTTCAAGAGATCGTTAATCGTTAGTGGGTGGAAGTGAGCATCAAAGAGTGTTTGTTATCTGAACGTTTGCATCATACTTATCTTGTAGCTTTGGACTTATTTTTCGGCTATAACTCAAGTGCATTTGGGGCCTCATTTTCTAAACTTTGGCACCACACGTAGTTTTCTTACTTCAAAGGTGTGAAAAACACCAGTGATTGCCAAAATTGTGTCAGATTGATGGGAGTGAAAATTGAACGTTTATTCTTACTGACTACGTCTGTTACAACGTTTTTAACGATGAATGTCTCGAAAATGTGCACTCGTGTATGGTATAAAAATGTCCCGTTTTTCGACCGTTTTAGGCTTATGACGGTTTTGACTTTCGATTAATTTTCAAGTTGAACATCACTCATATTTGATCGTAGGCTTTGCATTCAGATAGACACTCCAGCTAGCCTCTTTCGAAAACAAGCACTAGACTCTAGTTTCGCTCTGATTAGAGCTCGTCAGTAGTGCATATCCTTGCCACGGCCGGGATTTGAACTCCGGCCATTCCAATCATGAGGCAACCGTGTTAACCACTGCGCCATTCACTTCACATTAGGCACGACCGAATTGTCTCGAGAGGAGAAACAGTAACTGTCCTGTTAACTCCAATCGATAACCTCGCGATTAGGACTTCCGAGACAGGTCGAGATCACTGAACTCGTTAAACCCGCAAGGCGATATCTGAATGCGAAGGCTGCGATCAAATGTGTGCGATGTTCAACCTGAAAATAAATCATATTCCAGACTACTCATCAGGAATGACGGGTATTTTATTACCTAATTGTTTACTTACTATGTACGAATTTACTAGTAGGACGAAACGTTCCTGATGTTATCCGTTTGAAGAATACCCCCACTGAAGACTTGCTCCAGCTCTGGAGGTTCGTGAGTAGCGTGACGGACAGTTGTGGCTTCCTATTTTGTGTAGACTGGGTTAGCAATTCTGATTGTACTCACTCAGATATGTCACTGCTCGCAGACCCTATAATTTGTTCATTGAAGCAAATAATAACAACTCTAGACTTCAGGGATGTTGCATTTCTATTGTAATGCGCATTTTCAATATTTAAGTGGTTTTGGGTTTGCAACGAAGGATGGTATGTGATTAATTAATCGATAGCACCATTACTTATATTCAGTTATATTATAAGTAGTAACTAACTACGTATAAACAAATGGCCGTTAGCAGTTTCTGGTACGTGAAAAGCTTTAATGTAGACATTTGAAAAGTACCGTTGTGCAACGTTTAGCTCAGCACGTATACCGACTTGTCATTAACCAAGTGATCGGCTAAACAGTTGCTTACCAAAAGAAGTTTGAAGGCAACATTCGAAACATCACACTACACGATTTACTACCTGGATATTTTAAATGCTTTACGTGAGTTGCGCTCAGTAGTGTTCGGTTCATATATTCTGTTCAAGTAGTTGTGTCCTGTCCTTGCCCTCTCGTTCTTCTATCACCGAAGGCTTGTTGAGTATTTAAGCGTGATTTTGGCAATGCTCCAGGCTAATGATCATGTCTGTCTGTTGGCATAAACGTGCCACCAGTTGCAACATCAAAAACCTCAGCGACCTAAGCAACTCGGCTTTGGAGGCAGTGACGCTAATGACCCTCATTCTGAGGTCAGCAAGTGACGTGCGATCGAATTTTTCCTAAATAGATAACCAAGCACCCATGTTTAAGCGGATAACTGTCGCGAAACATAGTTTTCAAAGGCAACACACTTTCACCAGAAGAATCGATACTCTGGTGGTAAAATAAAGGGCCACCTTGGAAGTTGTGCAGTATATCTGAACAGCTGCAAATAAAAATCATCTACTGGTTTGTTCCATTACGTTATCATCTATGCAAGCTAGTCTTAGAGTGGCTGTATTATTGAGGACAGCTGAAATTAAAGAGATTTTTCTGCCGGATGAAGTAAAGTGCAAATTAGACAGCATTAATATAGAACAAGCGTAATCTGATCTTTCGGTGTGAAGTCTGACTTTTCATTATGAGGATATCCAGGTAGACTATCAGTGTTATATGCGGATGTGGTTGTTACATCATTAGGTGCAAATTTTCAGACTCTTTCATAAGGGTCGTACTTGTAGATTTTAATTACTAAGAATATAGAGTCAATCATTAGGTGACGGTTCATAATTCTTCTGCGAATTGGCCTCTCTATATTTCCACAAGGACAAAATGGAGAGGACTTCCCGTTGCAATAATAACCACCCTTCGTTAACTGTCTGTTCGAAACAGAAAACTGGTTCTTCAGTTCAGTAGAGAGAAATAGTTGGTTATATTATTTTACCTGAAAACAACTTACAGAAGGAATCCATTACCCAGAAAAACCTTGAAAGCCTTCACTATTGTATGAATCTTCATTTACCAGTGACTGAGGAAACCAAGCTGAAGAAATCCGCTTGAAATTTGACGTCACTATCTTTCTCACAAGTGAATTATTCAATTAACAGAAATTAAATTTCAAAAGCAATAGTCACCTTGCTTCTTTTCACAAACTTATGGGCTGCCAGAAGACGAAACTAGTCGTAAGATCGAGATAAAGATTTCGATTCGCCTTACGATAAATTATCTGTTTTAAGCAAAACATTCGGACCTCCTGTCAGACAAAATTTCTTCGTCAAAATCTGCTCCATATTGCACGGTGCTATGGTCACGGTTGAAGTGATTGACACTGTCGAAATTTTACTGAATAGGTACATACGTAGGATATGAAATGCACTGTAAGCTTTCTGGCCACCTGCCTAGGCAACTACCAAAGGTCACTAAATATTCGTAGTTGATAGATATTTGTTTTGTTGTGTTTTAGTGTTGGCTGTTTAGAGAATTGTGCGCAAGTGCCTCCATCCAAATTCGAGTTCATTCACTATGGTATGCTTCTTCCGTAGTTACATAATTCTTCTGACATAGTTTATCCTCTGCCCAACACTAGGACAATGTCGAAAAACAGAGATCTTCCTCTCTCCTGAAAGATCACGTCAAAGACGGAGGCCAAACCCACTACCTGATCTGCCTCATGTTCTCTCCATTTGTGTAGACTTGCGCTCTAACAAATTGTGGCATCACTCAGAAACAAAAACAAAACTTTTGTTAATTTCATTGGTGCAAAACGAAAGTACTGTGTACTCGACACGCTTCTTTTGAGTGTTTATGCAAAGTACACATTCATAATAGAGTTAATGAACAAACCAGTGGTGCGAATAATCCAATAATCGAGAGAACACCTCACCGCTCGATTAAATTCCACTGAACAGTCGCTTGTGCGCTGTCAGATTCCATACATCGGTGAAAGTCTGTCGACGAAAATCAGAAAGGCGTTGTGTATTCATTATATCGGCGTACGCTCCGACGGACAGCTGTTAGGATACTACCAAAGATGCGTTCTATGAAGCCCTCGCTGACCTTCTGAAGTAGTCTAAACACTCAGACATCATCATACTAGCGGGCGACTTTAATGTCCAGCTTGGTCGTCTTTCTCCGGATGAGAAGTGGCTAGGAGGTATGTTGGGTGTCCGGGCACAACGCACTGACAATGGCGAAAGATTACCACAGCTGTGCGCATCCCACGGTCTGTATATTTCGAACATCGCATTCGAACACAGGAAGAAGCACTGTGCTAACTGGAGACCTCCGTGTGCTTCCCAGTCATGGACACAGTTGGATCATATAGCAGTTGGTTACAGGTGGCGCCACTCTGCTAAGGACTGTCGTGCTTTTTGGGGCAACCACCTGGACTCGGACCATGCAGTTGTGCGTGCCCGTTTCGTTTTGTCATTTGCCCAGAGGACTTACGCTCGTAAATGCGAGGCGCTTAACTGGTATTCGAGCGATGAGGATGTGAAGAACGTTTACAAAATGGCGTTGGTGAAGAAGTTGCTCAGTTCGAGTCAGTTGAAGGATCCTAACGAACGCCGGGAACAAACCGTCGAAGCTATGAAAGCGTGCTGTGAACAGGCATGTTCCGAAGGATCCGTTCAGTTTTGACAGACCTGGATTTCCGTCACGTCGATGAATCTTCTGAACAGACGTCGGTCTATCCCACCTGGTTCTGAATATGATGACGATCGTTGAGAACTTAAACGCAAGCTGACAAAAAGCTTGCGCAAAGACCATAAGCACTACTCTGCCCAACAATCGAAGGAGATGGAGAAAGCCATGTGGGTGTTGGACGTAATATTTCTGACCTACGAAAAGTCTGCTGCTACCGCTGAACTGTGTTGTTCAGTCTGCGCAAGCCTTGTGCAGACAGTATCGGAATGTTTAGGTGACCTGTACAGCGGTAGTCATCGCATTCCTCATCCGGGCCAATCACAGCGGCAGTTCAAAAATGATGACATCAAGTCATCTTCTCCAACTAACGTTTCCAGGAGTTCGGAGAAAATATGTAAATCTTGTGGTCGCAAAATCTCACGATTCGCATGTGCCCTCCATGAAAGTAAATCCCACAAATTTGATAAGGGTGGACAGATACATACAGTGTTTCTAAAATCTACGGATTATTTGGCACAATAGCTTTTTATACACCATGCTAATTTGTCCAATTCTGGGTTTTTCCTATTTCCTTTGGTATTCCTGATAGACCATAGTATTCCCTCTCATCTTGTGAACAGATCCATTAAACATTCATTCATAACCGATACCAGAAGCGTGGGATCTTTCGTTACATTTGATTAAGTTAACTATTTTGATCCCATTGTTTCATTAAAAACAAGTGAAATTTTCTATGGAAGGCATCAGGGAACATTTGCTGACAATTTCAAGTTCACATGAACTGTTACTACTGTGTTGAGCATTGTAAAGTTTATATTTGTTCCCTTCTATTTTTTAAATCCACTAAACATTCAAAATGCATAGAAATTTCAAACTCTCCAAAGCATCGCAGCTTAAAATGCGACTTGTTGCACTGGTGCTATTGGGCATCGGGAAGAATGTGTATCGATTCAGAAAAATTGGTTGTTAGCAACTAACTAGGTTTTATGAAAAGACTTCTCGTTCCGTTTACTCTAAGTTACCGAGCGAAAATATCTTGACACCGGTTCATTGTCTGTCTTAGGAAACACCAATGGTGGCTTCGCCGAAGCAAACTGTCCAAACTCCAAGAATTTGTTGTGATGATGGAATTACTGTTAGTCCATTTTTTTGCAACAATATTGTATTACCACTTCATGGCCCAAAGTTTTTCTCCAAACTTTCTTCCAAAGAAGCACTTCTTTTCAAATGTTGTTTGAAGGTTAGGCAATAGCACTTACTATAATTGACTCTGCGTGTACCATTTCACTACACGTTTTTATCCTTCAATACAAACGTTAACCATGCTATTTTCCAAAATGTTACCAATTGTGGTGTTGTTCAGTCAGGTGTTGATGTTTATCAGTATGATATTTCTACCGATTTTGCTACGAAAACCGTCCATGGCAAACAGCTGTATGCCCCTTGGTTGATTTTGCACCTAAAATTTTGATGTAAACTCACTGAAATGTGTTTCTGAGGCTTCCATGTCTTCAGCTAGACGTTATCAACTAGATAGTTCATTCAGATACCAGTCGCGTCCATCATTTATCCAATACATTCTCCTCGAAAACATTTGATGAAATTCGCTCCCTATTAAGTTTTTTACAGCAGTATTCCTGGGCTGTTTTAATAGTTTTTGACAAATTAAGCGTTATTTTTAACCATCAAGTCGAAACATTTTCTCCCAGTCCGGAATATTCCGGAGTTCCTATCTAGTAATGTTGCTTTACCTTCACATTCGTCAAAGTTAAACTGACATGCAATGTCTTGCATACTATACCATTTTCCATATCTGTTTCCATTTTAGGCACAAGATTTTCCATTACGTGCTAAAGCAAATCACTTTGGTGCATTAGAATTTACACCTTAGATTCTTGGACGTGTCGGCAAGAACGCGATTGGCCCAACTAACCGTAAGGGACGACCAATCTTAATTAGAGTGCTTCGCATTGGCTACTTTGGTCCTTTACGAAGCTGAGCCTCATAACTGATGCAATCCACATGTAGCCACTTGTAAGCGGTACTACACTTGACTCCGTTCAGAAGGGCAACCGTGCGCCAGTCATCCCCCTTTCAAATGCTTCGATAACACGTCTGCGTGTTTCGGGACTGATGCAAGTGTACTTGCGTCCGCCAGTCATGTATGTGAGAGAACGAATGAAAATGTTCTCACAAACTGGTTAACCCTCACAACAAAGCTCGAAGTCTACCACGACCCCAAAGCTCACGCCTATTGGACGTGAGATTCACAGACACCCCTAACCACTCGCAACTCTTTACCTGTCAAAGGAACCAATACGGTCAGCGGTTTGATGAATTAGTAGGAACAGGGTCAGGTGATCTGTGCTCCACTTTGGCCGCTAACCCCGTTCTCATTAAGCAAATCCGTTGACACCCCTCGATTAACCCAAACCACTTCCTCTACCAAAGTAGCCAATGCGGAGCACTCTAATTAAGATTGGTCGTCCCTTACGGTTAGTTGGGCCAATCGCGTTCTTGCCGTCGCCTCCAAGAATCTAAGGTGGAAATTCTAATGCACCAAAGTGATTTACTTTAGCACGTAATGGAAAATCTTGTGCCTAAAATGGAAACAGTTATGGAAAATGGTATAGAAACAGAGTTATACTTGGACAAGATAGTCATCCTGTGTTGTACGCTTCTAGATTATGCAATATAGATGAGCACGGCTTACCTCAAAAACAAGCCGGAAACAGTAGCAGCCTATCGGACTATTACAAGGCTCCACAATTACCCGTTTGGCACTCACTTTACTATCGTTACAGACCATTAAGATCCGCAGATCATGTACCTTCCTCGTCGACCACTCCGCGAAATATCTGTAGCGATGGTTCAACAGTGAAGGGTTGTACTTGTAACACACTCCTACATGATTTGTCGTCACAATGCAAAATATATTCCATGTCAACCTAAAAGGACCGATTCTGAGAGGTAGTGGCTCTGATCGTCTATTAATTAAGCCACTCTCTGCTTGTTCAGATTGTCGTTTGTTGGAAATGGCTAGAAAATTGGAACAATACATTAACTTCACTTTAGACATCCTAAATGAATTCAGCCAACAATGCTTAATGGAGTAAGGTTTGTGGTCCAGTTCTGAGCAAGTATTAATTTTAATATTATTGATATGTATTTGCTCAGGTTCGAAGTGTATTTTGCCGTACCTCTGAATATATATGCATAATTGTTGTAGCCCTGCGGAAAACGATCAGTCATTACCGCGTCTTTTGTGAACAAGTTAGAGACAATGACAGATATGTCACCGCAGAGAACACCGGTAAGTCGCTAAAGAATATGGAATGTTTTCATTTAAGAACTGTTCCCAGTCGTCTGTAACCGAACGTAGCTGGTAAAACATTGTGAAAATTACAAAAGCCCAGTGTTTTCTACAAGCCCCCCATTTTGTGTGAGTTTAATAGAAATGTGGAAATTTCTTATGTAATATAGTGACGAACGTATGCCATTATGCGTGAAAGCAGAAAAACTTTCAAGAGAACAAAAACGTGTGGCAGGTTTAGACTCAAATTAGACAGCCTTTTGTCGTGGTAACGAATTTGACCACCGGGAGAAATTGTGTTGAATACTGTATAGGCGTTCGGCCGACCTCACTGGGAAATGACAGGTAGCTGTTCGGTCGACTGGAAAGTCGTGGTGAACTCACTACAACATCTTTGGTGCGTTAGTCCGTAAACATTCCTTAATTACCCCTCTGAGCCTGTCATTTGTGTCATTAGGTCACTTAACTCTCTAACTTCGCATCAAATGTGTGAAGTAACCCGATAACGATACCCAATTGACCCACGTTCTAGAGGCTAGTATGGACTTTGAAAAAACTGCGTTTATTCGATCAACGTCCAATACAACGTCAGACAGAGACGGCCAGACACAAGGCTGACTGGGACTGCCGGTTACAACGCTTGATTAGGACCTCCTGACGAAGTGCCTGAAAAGGGAGGCTCGATATGAGCATCGGTTTCAAATTTGTCAGCAACATTAGTGTCATTGTCACCAACACATTACTCATTTCATGGCTTGGCACGGATCTTGGCCACGAACACTGCTACAACTATTCCGGATTTGTCGCACACCTCTACGCGACGCATCACGAGGAATGGCTTCACAGCTACGCAGCATGTTGGACAACATATCCTGCCTTGACGCCGCTACGCGGGCTAAACAATGCGCAATCCTTTGGCATGCATCTTCGACTCCAAGAATTGTACACCTTTGATCATCAAACAAATTAGGAGTCAAAGATTACTCTCACATCAATCTACCCTTCACCCACAACCCGCAAGCTACGCTCGTAACAGCCAAAAAATCATTTCTGCTGCTCCTTCTTGATTTTGACGAGTCCCAACATTCTGGTTCCTAGTTTGCTATTCACCCAAACTCGTTGCACTGCTACTTACGTGTTGTATACATATGTATATATCGACACTATTAACCTCCTGATTACACATAACTTTGTGTCAATAAATGCTGATATTCGCAGGCGCCGCGCGCTTGTTTTGTAACATGGTTCAGTATATTACAAACGTACTGATCAGCCTATTTTTTGTTCTGCGTTGAATAAAGTGCCATGTAATTTCTGTACTTTATCTAAGTCAAATTCAGATCGTAAAATTTGACCGCCATTCAGAAGGACGGAAATGCTAATGGAAAAGAACCGTTTGCGCAAGAATTGGCCCTTATTCAAGCAACAGCGAGTATATTGACTGCTTCAACTATGTTATGCTTAACAGTATTGCTAAAAATTTCAAACGGTATTTCGCTGGGATACGAGTTCATTGACTTCCGTCACATTTTTTTTACTGTGTTGAGCCTGATATGTGGTTTTACGGTACTTCATTGCAAACTGTAGAAGTTAGCTCCGGAGTACCAGAATGAGACTAGTGGTCTTTTCGCGTTTATTCCACGTCATCTTACTGATCAATGCACATCACTGTCATAGACAACAATACACCAGCGGTTCTCACTGATGCTTAACTGCCATACAACTATGAAGGAAAATGGCAAGCCCTATTTAGGAAGAAACTACAAAAAGAGAGAGAAGAAAAGTCGGTCGCTAAAAATAGTCCCACGTGTATTCAAGACACCCACATCTTGCGAACAACAACAGGGGTATAAGTGAAACTAGGGCTTCATCAGCAAGAAATCCTCCTTACTGCTTTTACTACCCAGTGTCATTAGGCGCACTCACTTTACAGACAACTTGGCCAAACAACGACAAATGTCATACTATGGAGCCCGATTGGTCGCCAGCCCACCTAAAGCCTGTAGCCAATTAATACGTGAGTTAGGACGACGCCAGTCATGAGGACCAGCTCGACCTACAGTGGCTAACCCCTTGATGAATGGCTTAATTCCTCTACCCGGGATAATCACCTGTTTACCTCGAATCTACAGCCAGTTGGCCGAGGAATGAGCTGAGTGTCTGATATGGCAGACTACCAGCTGGAATCCTTAGTACGGGGCTTGAGTATCTAAGTTTGTGTAAACGTAAGGATCGAACCAAAGAAATCGCGTGACAGTCACTACCAAATAACGGATCCTCAACTCTTTCGTTTCTCAATCGTTGATATCACTGGATACGAGCGATTGGCTGAGGACATCGGTGGTCAAATGTCTGAGGATGGTTTATGTCCTCCACTTTGGGCGTTCAAGCTTCGCAGCCGTGGAGTTACACGGTCCTCATTATCGTCTTACATATGCGACTGATAGGCACGAGAAGGATGCCCCTCTGTCGTCAAAGTTGTCGTAGACCACCAAATACCGCTCTAACCTTAGAGATACGCGCTTCCGTTTCGTTTTCCACACCTTCGCTGTCGCCGCTGGTGCACCGTCCTAAGTACACACAAATTTGAAAAAAGCCAATAGTAGCATGTAAGATGTCTTGCGCAATGACATTTCGTTCGGATTTCATCGGTTACTTTTGCCAAATTAACATACACTTTATTGTCCAATATTAAATCTAAGTTATCACAGCAAACTTACAGAAGCCCCTTGCACTTTGGGGCTATGAAAGCGCATTTCAAAATATTTGACAGAGCGCGAAATTGAGTCTAGAAAGTATGTTTCTTAGAAATTGTCGAACAACACTTTGTCGTCATTACACTCAAAATCAGTCAGTTTTCCACACTGGCATCTTGGAAATACCGGAGACAGTCCTCCATTTTTTCGTCTACGACAAAATTAAACACAAATGTTGAAAGCGGACAGCCTTGTTGTACGCCGCTTATAGTGCGGAAACTGTAAATCCCAACCTGAGCTGAATTATGGGAACAAAGCGCCAATAGTATCTTAATATAATTGGTCGGTACACTCATGTACTTAAGCGACCCAAAAAGAGCACATCAATCCACCAAATCGAACACACCTTTATAGTCGAGAAATACCACATTTATTGGCCGGCGGCACACATGATGCTGCACCGGATTTTACGAACAGCAAAATGTGATCTGCACATCCCCGCGGAGGATGCAAGCCTGCCCACTCATCCCTCATGTTTGCCTCCCGAGCTGCAGTGGGTCGACGAAGTACAATGGACACCAGAACCCTGGTAATGACTGAAGTCAAACCAATTACCATATGGTTTCCGCAAGAGCCTCTGGTGCGGAAATCAATAGGATCTTTGAGTTGAGAAGTGTTAAGCTTATTTCCTGGGCTAATTCGTTATTTGTGCTTCACTGATGGCATAACGAGTTTCTCAACAAGTAGCCTTTGAGTCCGGTGGGTTTGTTGCTCAACGAAGTGAAAATCAAAACTGCGGCATGCCATCACACGAGCTGTATCCAAGTATGTGATCCAGTGAGTTAGACAGTCGTGAATATACCCTGCAATTAACAGTTAACGGCTATGCGGTTCATTTGAGAACACGTAGGATTTAGAGAAGGCGGCACTAAGTAAACCGATGACGTACATGGTATCCAAATCTAACAATAACCGGAAACAACATACGTTAAGTGAACACCTGTGACAGCCGCTCGTCATTAGTTGAGCGGTGTGATGCTATCCCAAATCTGTCACCTAAACGAGACTCAGCTTCACCAAGTCGGTCGATCAGAACTTTCACATTTCCGGCTACAATGACTACATCACAACCATGTGCCGATCTAAGCAGAGCCTCAAGGTCCAAATAGAAGACATCTTTGACACCTATGCCAACTGCTGTCAGTAGATGTTTTTTCGAATGTCTACGAATAGGAAATTTTGTATTTTGTATTTGAATCACTGGTGACTGTTGATTCTTTACACTAAATTGATGGCTAACTGTATTCCAGCTCCTCGGGTATAGTGGGGTTCAAAGGAGAGTTCAGTGAAAAAGCGTCTTGTTCTTCGTTAAGCCAAAAGGGATTTTTAACAGTTCAGTTTACATGCTCTCTTTGATGGAAGTTGTACACCACAATGAACTGAAGGTATCGCGAAACTAAATAAAAAATGTAAGCGAAACGATTTGAAAAATATAGGTCCACAATTTCTTCTAATTCAGTTAAACCGTAACTTGTTTAGAATTCAATGAGCAATTAGTTACGTATTGACGAACCAGAATAATTTCCATTACAGTCAAACGTTATGGACGGAAAGGTTATAAAACATGATATGAGATGCAAAAGATATCCAACTTAAAGAGATGGGGGAAGCGTTTATCAAATTTTCAACGTTGAATCACCAGTTCTCTGTTGGCTTTTCGAAAATGTTTGTAGCATTTCAAAGCTCGGTTGTGAGCGGAACTCTCGCGGATTAAAAAGACATGCAAATAACTCCTCCAGGGTTGTTGCACGTTGGGGTTCTTGTAATCTCATATTTGTTCCATCTACTCGCATTAGACGATCCTCTAAGTTGCCAAGAGCCATTATGTTTTTCCACCCGGCATCGAAATATCGCTTCTTAAGCAGTTCATCTAAGCTTTTCTTGCAGACCTCCTCTTTCATTTCCCTGACTCTAGAAGTGTGTCCTTGTTCACTTAAATCACACTGCTTGAAGGTATCTAGAACGCATAATTAGTGGGCTTGGAACAGAAATGATAATACCTTCATCGCAAAGATAGTTATCTGGATGGTCCAAAATGCGACTTTGAAATAATGATCGTCCATCCGATATTTTCAAACTGTTGAAATATTCATCAGCCTCTAGGTCAAATACTTCGTCACAATCTAATTTCTCCCTTCCATTTAATTGGATACTCTGAGATTTTCGAGGACAAATCGCTCGTAGAACCTTGATATGTGCAAGTCGATTATGTATCCCAATATTTGTAGCCTCTAGAGCATGTATCTTATCTTTCAGCGCAGTCCTTTTTTGTTTAATAATGTCATATTCCTCTTGCAACCGGGATTGCTGGACAATATCGTTAAGATAAATATTGTTCAAATTTTCCACTACACAATCGACAGCATCCTTTTTTAGATCACTCATAGCGATCGCGTTGCACAAACGTTGATTTAACTTGAAGCTCTCTTGAGAAGAATGCAAGTACTCAACCATTGATTCAAATCTTGATTTCATAAGATGATTCTGTTTTTGCAATTCCATTATACGTTCGTCATTTTTTGGTTTGATCTTTTGATCAAATAAATGCCAGAATTCCGCATCTTTTTTTATGACTTCAGTTGATTTTTGCGTTTCTATTATATTTTCCTCTACTGACCGTATTTTTGCCTCTAGATCTTTTCCAATTTCCCACGACTCTTTCATGTACTCGACAACATCCGAACTGGTCAGATTTTTATCCGCCGTCCTTAAATATTCCTTCCACTCTCGACTAGCTGTTTCATTATAGATTTTTCCTTCTGCGCACAACTTTTCAAAGGTTGATTGTTTGTCATTTAATGCATCAAGGAGTCTCAGTCTTCGAAATTCAAGATCCGCCAAACAATCCGATAACAATCCTATTCTATAGTCCAGTATGGCTTCTTTGGGTGTGAGTTTTTCCAAAAGCTTTTTACTCTTTCGTTTTGTCTTACTTCCTTTCGGCTTAGTTGGCGGCATCAAGTTGGAGACAACAAGAGATGGGGGATTTCAATGTGAGAAGCCACGCAAAAATCCTGGAAAGGGAAAAAATAGGAGAAAACGATTCTACCAACAATCTGGAATGCTGTCAGAACACAGATAAGTGATTGGAAAGATAACGTACATGAGATTCATCCCAATGAAAAATTTGTGGGAAACACGAGGTACAAGTTGGTCGAAAGGAACATTCTTTCTAGTTGCAGCTAACGTTGTACAAACACCAGTTAGGCAGATTCAGATTCCATACACATTTTTACTTACACTTTTGAGTAAGGGCTAGTTATTCTGTTTGTAGTTGAATAATAATTAGGCATAATGGTGAGCCACTGTTGTATTGTTTTCCGTTATGGTCATTATGACGACTAATGGAAAGGATGGTTACCTCGGTGTCTCTATCCAAGTCTACGGTGACGTTTGCTAAACAATGATTTCACTTATTTTGAGCCGTTCAAGAATTTTAGCTGCAAATTGAGCCTAGTGGCAGAGAGTCTGTCTTACTACTGCGGATGTTTAGCGCCTACTCCTGGACTCCCGTTTGGAAATCCACACACTTTCTTCTCATTCCGGTAAGTTTAATCTCCTTCGGTAGTCTTATCATATTTTTTGCTTCGCTTTGTCCACGATACGGTGCTTAGCATACTCCATTCTCCCATCAGACCTTTTGCTGGCTAGCCAGTGTTTACACAAACCAGATAGGCATGTGGACTGCCTTAGGCTGCGAGAATCATGTAGTATTGGTCTTCGGCTGCAGTTGCTGATAGACTGACCAGCATAATTTACAGTAAACCTAATCGAATGGATTGAAGTATCCTGTAAAATCATCCCAGTATGGTTCCTGTATTTATATACTTTACTGCTTTATACTCCCAAACAGTTGATGGTATTTTTTCCAAAAGAAAAATTTAAGCATCTTACACACGTGTTTTTGGTTTGCTGTTCCGGAAGATAACGATTTTGGCCCCGTCATCGTCTGTATTGTCGGAAGCCCAAACGCCGCAAATAAGAACGATATTCAAACAACTTTTGGGGCTACTCAATTCACAGCTGAATCATGTAATCAATGTTGAAGGAGTTTTCTCTGATCGGATGTGTATCAAAGTTCAAATAGGTCAAAGCGGTCACCTAATTCCGGTATTTGGTTTCCTAGGTTATTAAATTAAATTGCCTGACACGAAACACTTGACCCACAACTTTTGAGAGCATCCGGACTGACTCCAGGCAAGGTGAAAACAACTGGGATGGGCGCACATAGGCAAAACTTTTCCCTCTGGCAGAATAATTGTGAGGTGATCAGGCGGTGAGGCAGCCACGTGCTGTGAACCCTTTAATTACTGCCCGCACTGATATTGACAGGAACCACCTGCAAGGGAAAAGGAACCAAAACCATCCACACATTTGACTTGTGGCACCGCCGGACACACCAACGTTGCTGTTACTAACGGGCTTGTATTCCTAAGGTTGTCGGATTTTTCTCAAAAAGTTCCATTGCCTTTACGTGGTTTTTCTACGTCGTAAATGTTTGCTTGCTCATTTTTCTGCCTGTTTGTTAACTACCATCTCGGTTAAGCATAATCCCAGTCTTATTATCCACAAGTACAAACCGAAGCCAAAAATGTATACATGTTCAAGCGCCAGCATTACAAGGATACAACTTTAAATCTCTCATCGGGTCAACTGGTTGTTGGAAGTACCTCTCAGAGTGACGGTATTGACAGCTTCCTCGAAACACATTGCAACATTGTTAAGACAGAAATATCCATTGCCTGCCGCAGGACGATTCCATCAACCTTTTTTGTCTGCTCTGTTTTATTGTGCGATTTGAAAGATCTACCAATCAGCCGAAGCCTTTCAGTTCAACGGGCTCGGATCAGACTTGCTAAACCGCTAAAAAAACAATTTCTTGTCAATCGTAGGATACTTTACGAATTACTCAGGCTGATTTTTACTACCACTGCAGGTTCAGTTGATTAGATGGGGGTATGAAGAGCCGAATCGGACTTCGAAACCTTTCAGCGTCGTACCATCAACAGTATTCAAGCTCATGATTTCGACTGTGAAGAATATGTCTATCCGATCTATACTGCCTATTTGCTGCGAATGCAAACCAGTGACAACCAGTGGAATGAGGGCGCACATGACTGACTCATACGGTGCACAGGGTTGACAGGATGGGATAGAGAGGACACCATGTCAGAGGGTACGGAGGACATTTGTTAGGTGTAGGTGACCATGTAACTATGAGGTAGTTGCCAACCACTAGCTTTTAACCTGCGGATTGAAAGGAGGCCAGTATTATTCCCTCTTCAAAATGAAGTGGTTGCCACTGTCACATCAGCTATCGAATAATCCCTTTACTGTGCAACCCGTAGAAGGTGCTAGTATGACTTCTTTGACAAGCTCTCTCAGTCATATTACTACCAAACGTCCCACATGTGTTTCTTAATACAGCCTCCAGACAAATATTTTCCATACATCTAACGTGATTCTAGTCACGGGATCCAGAAGCAAAGTGTAATGTCACATTCCATCTATTTTGACGTCGTTAGCATGCACGTCTGAACGTGCTGTAGCGGTACATCATTCAAGGTAGTGTTCACTGCACAAGCTTTTTGTCAGCTTGCGTTTAAGTTCTCAACGATCGTCATCATATTCAGAACCAGGTGGGATAGACCGAAGCTTGTTCAGAAGATTTATCGACGTGACGGAAATCCAGGTCTATCAAAACTGAACAGATCCTTCGGAACATGCCTGTTCACAGCACGCTTTCATAGCTTCGACGGTTTGTTCCGGCGTTCGTTAGGATCCTTCAACTGACTCGAACTGAGCAACTTCTTCACCAACGCTTTTTGGTAAGCGTTCTTCACATCCTCATCGCTCGAATGCCAGTTAAGCACCTCGCATTTACGAGTGTAAGTCCTCTGGGCAAATGACAAAACGAAACGGGCACGCACAACTGCATGGTCCGAGTCCAGGTGGTTGCCCCAAAAAGCACGATAGTTCTTAGCAGAGTGGCGCCACCTGTAACTAACTGCTATATGATCCAACTGTGTCCATGACTGGGAAGCACACGGAGGTCTCCAGTTAGCACAGTGCTTCTTCCTGTGTTCGAATGCGATGTTCGAAATATACAGACCGTGGGATGCGCACAGCTGTGGTAATCTTTCGCCATTGTCAGTGCGCTGTGCGCGGACACCAAACATACCTCCTAGCCACTTCTCATCCGGAGAAAGACGACCAAGCTAGACATTAAAGTCGCCCGCTAGTATGATGATGTCTGAGTGTTTAGACTACTCCAAAAGGTCAGCGTGGGCTTCATAGAACGCATCCTTGGTAGTATCCTAACAGCTGTCCGTCGGAGCGTACGCCGATATAATGAATACACAACGCCTTTCTGATTTTCGTCGACAGACTTTCACCAATGTATTGAATCTGACAGCGCGCAAGCGACTGTTTACTAGGATCCAATCGAGCAAACATTGCTCTGCTCGGAAACTCTGTGCGATTCTCATCCCAGCTTGACCGCGAGATTCAGATTCAGCGTCACCAGAAACCCTGTGACAGAAGCGCGTGGGTCGACAGCTACCAAGTGTTGAGCTCAAATGGATAACTCTGCTAGAATCGTAGACTCACGTCTCCAACACACAACACAAATCAAGCTTCAGACTTGAGAGAGTACTTACCAGAGCGGCTTGCTGACGGATTTGTCGGAGAGTGAGGACATTGAATGTGCCAGTGTTTACCAGTTGTCCTGGCCTCAGAAAACAATTATTGCCCGAAGGCACATGGAAGGCAGACAAAATAGGAGGCAAAGCAGTAGGAGAAAGTCGTGATCGATTAGTAATGTAACTGTCAAGAGAAAGATAATTCCGGACACTTTCCGGTCGTTTATGCCACGGAAGGGGGTAAACTTGAGGGACCCCACTCCGAGCCTCTGACTCGAAAGTCCGACCTGCGGGACTACAGAATATAGGGTTTTCTTGGTGGACTCTACCCGGGGCCAATGACTCAAGAGTCTGACTCACTTGGCATTGAAGGGCTTGACTAGCCCAAGGACGCAGTGAATAAGGCAGTAATGTCTGATTCTGAACACTGCTGCACGCAGCGGATGTACTCAAAGCTACATCGGGCTTTTGAGAGATATTTGATGTTTTTCGACCGCATTGGATAATGCGCCGACGGTCGCGGTCAACCGTTAGGAAATCGGAGTGCTCTTTGTTTGAGGGTGCTTTATCTAACCCTCTTCTTCCTGATACGGAAGGCGGCAGTGCCGCAACTATAAAAATATTTCTGCCGTGTGCCCATAGAATCGTGCCTTACTACCTAAACACTCCTACGCGGTCAGTAGTGCGATATACGATCCTGTGAGCGTAACTGCTTTTTGTCTGACTGCTCCCCTTTGGCCTGTCTGACAAGGTTGCACCTGGAAGGACCGGAGTCCTAGTTAGCATAGCCCGCCGGATCAAAACAGTACACAAGCCCGACCGTCGGGTTAGCAGTATAGGTCCGGTGTATATAAATACATGCGTGCATACATACACCTAAACAGCAAAGTGTGATAGGGTCCACACAGGCTGCGGTGGGCAAGGAGAAAACTGGCGAGCAACAATTTTTACAACCCTCCTAAAACTGGTGGTTTTATCGATTTTCTGTATTCATTTCGTAAGTATACATAAGCATAAGTATTGGAAAGCATACCGACACGTCCCCATTAACAAAGTTTCTTTTTTCATTAGTATTTTGATTGTTTTCGTCAAGTCGTCAATCAGGTGTTATCGTATTGGAAAAATAGTCAAGTCCACAGTGTAGCACCTGCATCGCATCGTATACTTCATCGCTCTAATCGTTCACCGCACGTTTTGTCTTCCTGATTCTCAAACCTAATGAATCGAATGAACCAATAACACAAAAGTTTTCGCCAAGGTCGCGAGCCGTGCTCCGTGTCCTATGTGTGCTGAGTTCTGGGAAGTTAAGTCTAACAGATAAAACCGTCTGTTTCAGCGTACCCATGATTTCATCTGTCGCCACAAATATCCCCCCTATGGACGCAGATTCCGCTGGAGCAACACGACGGATTGTGTCGACTGGACAGTGTTATTCAGTATAGCGTAATTTCAAGCCAACGTACCTCCACGGACTATTTTGGGTCACTTCCTTTTATTTTCATCACATTTTGGCTTCCAGTTTGTGTCTAAGCTCTATACAGTATTTAGTTCCACTAAAAGAGCGAAAGCGTTTTCCAGTAAGTTTTTTCAGACAACCACACAGACAGGCTCTATGTACCAATAACAACGTAGTACAAAGCCTGCGGAAATGCACTATTTTCACTAGTATTTCCTCCGACTATTATTTCGATGCATATTTTGACCGCATTTGCATTCCTCCACCTTCCCTACAGCCTTAAAACTTAACCAACCCTTTGATTACATATATGTATCAGCACCCAGCAAATACATGGCAGATTCTCACGTGTTGGACAACATTTGGCCACTGTCGGCCATACAGTATGCAAATCGGATGAGAAAGAAAAGTGTAAATTATCACGTTCATTCTCATAGTTGAACGCATGCTAAAAAACTTCTAAAACATATTGTACACACAACACTGCATTTTCACGCGTTTCTGACTACTGCCGTTTTGTGCACGTATATTTTGATCCGTGCTTTCAGAAAACGCACGTTTGCAGTTCCACTCACTTCGTGCGTGATAAGATGGACTGTGTTATATTGTCTGCGGTTTTCCCTCACTGACGGTTGGTTAAAAGCTTTGTAAATGCATTAGATGTATTTCATGTTTTCGGATTCGTTATTATAGGTTCAGTAACAATTGTTCAACTGCAAATACAGTACGTAATCAATACGGGTTACTCCCATGAGCGTTCACAATAGAAATGAGTGAAGTGAAGCGATGGTATAGAAGGCAGACTACTGACAATCATATAGGTCGTGAAAGAGATATGTCAACCATGCCAGACGAAAGGTATGCGTCACTTTGGGTGAAGGAGGACCCTATAAAACCTACAACGTCAGAGCAACTTGCAGGTTGGACATTTCTTAACTTCTTCAAGTCGCAATGCAGGAACAACGCAAGAAACCACACAAAGTGGTTCGGATTTGGCGCCTGATCCTCTCAGCGCAACAGCTATTACTCTATCAAGTGGTGTTGATAAAAATGCCACCCATGATGGTATGGGTTTACTTCACACAGTTATGTCTGCTGCAGTCAGTCACTCGTAATGTCTAGTGTTTCAGGTCGTGTTCATCTTGCGCCTCTGCGGTCCCGTCCACAGCTGTCTTATCAAAGAAGAAACCAATTTGGAATGCCATCCCAAGTACACTAAGTTTGACCAATCTGGAGGCATTTAGGAAGGTTCAAGAGGAGCTGCAGTTACCGACACACTTAAAGGAAACTGTTAGACGACGTAATCCTCATGCCACCACAATTTTAGACCCGCGAGTTAACAGAGTTTTATCGTGGGAGAGGAGTGGTCGAATGCCTACGCAAGGTCTGTGGTTTTTTCTTCGTAAACGAGGTCACTGGTGAGATAAACTTGCTAGGTATGGATAACAAGCTCATTTTATAGGTACTCCGCTATGTGAGGTCATTGTATCTATGTGTCATCCAAATTATGTATCATTCATGCAGGCGTCGTCCATGACTAACACAATTATTCCTCGGAGTTGGGAGATGACGTGAACCACTTCATCACGCGATGGCTTCAAGGGGCCAAAGACCGAAAAAGGTTCGTATTAAACGCAGAGTGGCAAAAGAAACAATTTCACTGGTGATGTATGATTTCCTTTCTCAACTTTCTCATGTCAAACTGTTCCTGTTAGTTGTTTAGCAAAGCACACACTAGGCGTGGACAAATTCGTCTATGTTCGTTAATGAATGAGCGAAAAGGTACTTAAAATTTTACTACTCGTACGAAATATATTCTATTGTTCTCAACTTCTCTTTGTGTTCATGGGGATGTAGCGGTGACTACCATTTGTTTTCCCGTCGGTGCAATCCGTACGGAGAGAACGAAGGTACTATCTGTTAGTGTGCAGGGTTAGGTACATGTCCACTGCAGTGGGGTATGTATACTTACCCTTCATATAATATATATATATAATATATATAATAATATTATAACATATGAAGGTTTCGGTCGTGTTGCCCAGATATGTGAACGAGATGGGAAAGCATCACCTTTGTCATACAATATCGGTTTATCTTACGCTCGCATCGTACAATTTACGAGCTCGGTGTCTGCTATATATATGTATATACAGCAGACAGTGGGCTCGCAAATTTCTGCACGCCGTCTGTCTGTCCAGACTAAGGTCGGATCGACTCTAGAATATGATGCAGACCGAGTCCGGTGGAACTGGTGGCCAGAAAGGGACGAGCTCTTGGCCGCCACCGTTTTTCTTCACGAGTACCGTTACACAGTCAGCGCCTCAACGTAGGTTAGAGTACGTAGATTGATGGGTTGATTGGGGTCCAGGTAAAAAACCGTGGATTACATTGAGCAAGCAGAGGTCCTCAGTGCTATATATCAACACAAACATCTTTTTGTTCGCTTTGGTTTTAACTTACATCACGTGGTGCCCAATGGATTAAGTGATATCAGCCTACTGTAGCGTCTTGTACGGCACAATTCTC
>QNGE01002846.1:69873-101409 GCA_008508345.1 Paragonimus westermani | reverse complement strand
TGTCGGGGTTTTGATAATCGGTGAATCGAGATTTCCACCACACCCCTGCCGTCTTTATGAATTCATACGTCAGTATGTGTCACAGGTCTGATTTCATTTTGGCCGAAATGATTAAGGTGTCGTCCACAGTTCTCCATCCCTAAAAATGAATGAAAATCGAACTTTGTGAGATCGAGTAGAAAATCCAAAAGCACCGCCCAACGGATGAGCTTATCAAGATCTTCTCTGATAGCATCGAAAGCATTTCCGATGATCAAATCCGTCATAAATTGGAGGCCTTCTAAACCGAAAGTTCGACCAAATTTGGTGCTAGAGCGTATGTGTACATACTAGCTAGGTCACACATATGTGGAGTTCAAGCGGTCAACCAACGTCCCGGTCGAACATCACAATCCCCGCAGTGGTCACTTCTGTTTGCACCTCTAGCTCACTTTATGCAATTTCTATTGAACAAAGATCTACCTCTGAACGGAAGTCATTTCCCTTTGGTGGACCCTGTTCGAATTGGTCACTCTGTGAATATGTTCATGGTTGTACATAACCACTAATTCAAATTGCTCAAATACGTTACACATCACTGAAAATTGAACTGCCGGCCATCTCTTTGTCCGGTGGTGTCGTACAGTGTGTGATTGCGGTCGTTTTATAGAATCAGTATACTGACCACCCGAATAACTTTGAGTACTACCAAGACTATCACTCATTGTCTACGGAATCATTGATGATCTGTTTTCGTTTCAGCTTTTCAGTGGTCGCTAGCCTCTTTCTTACAGATTCATAATGTCTGGTCGTGGAAAAGGCGGTAAAGGTCTGGGCAAGGGAGGAGCTAAACGACATCGCAAAGTTTTGCGTGATAACATTCAAGGTATAACTAAACCAGCTATCCGCAGACTTGCTAGACGTGGCGGAGTGAAGCGCATTTCAGGTCTGATCTACGAAGAGACTCGTGGTGTGTTGAAAGTCTTTTTGGAAAACGTTATACGCGATGCAGTTACGTACACGGAGCATGCGAAGCGCAAAACTGTAACCGCTATGGATGTTGTTTATGCTCTCAAACGCCAAGGGCGCACTCTGTATGGTTTTGGGGGATAACATACGACTGTCCAGTTTTTTCAAATTGACGTTTGCTTTACATTGTTTGTGTTTGGCTGGCGTTTTCGCCGATTTTTTCTCTAGGCCCGAATGTTCGTTCATGATATTTATATTATCTTGTTCTTTGCTTCTCATCGCCTATAATCATCATGTGAATTCACCACTTTACCATACACTCGCTGGCTTACATCACTCTTGTTTGTGTCCATTTCCTCCAATAAAGTGGTTCCGATGTGTCCACGATGGCATTTTTGTTGGGACTGTTCCTAGGCGTGGTCAACTAACTACTGATCGCTTAAACCTGTGTTAGCCAAATGGTTCCGTTGATCTTTCCAGTAGGGTTACCTTTTTCAAACTCCCCACTCTGATCATCGAAATACTGGTCGTTTTGTATACAGTGGAAATGACTTTGCCGGAACTGTGGTCATTTTGTCCAGTGGGATACTTGCCTCGGATTAGTTAGAGCGGTATCGTTTTCTGTGTTTCTAATGGAACAAGCATTGGCCAGTCAGTCCTCGAACAGTCGCTTTATCCGACTAAACAGTCAAGTTTTACGGTACCCACATCACATTCCTCAATAAAACATGGTATTACAGTGTTCATAAAGTTAGACTCTTGCAATACTTAACTGCGACGTATTGAGTTGTTAAATGCCACGTATATAAATGGTTGTTGTAATATGCCAGCATAATTCTCGGACATGACGCCTTTTAACCAACTACAAAACATCTGAGAACTGTCTAAGTCATGATAACCTGAAATCACCACTATTAGCAACGTCGGATCAATTTCAATTCTTCGTCAGTACAGTTCATTGTCCTAACTTCCCGTTTAGTGAGACGAGGAAATAGAACCGGTGCAGTGGGTCTGGGTGATCCTTATCCTGTTTTACCACTTGCGATTGCTCAGTAGGAATGAAATTCATTTCTTTTTGTTTGTCCGGACGTTAAATCCGTTTAGTTGTTATCGTACGCTTGCATGAGCGGTTGTGGAGAGCTGGCACGTGACAGCACATTGTTTGCGCGCAGACAAAATGAACATGTGAAGTCAAGTCATCGTCGGCCGTTTAACTTATTGTATGTTTGTCCGATCATGTGATTTAGCTCAGCGGACAATTATGATGCAGTATGTATGTGCTAAATTTCCCAGCGATGATGACAACCTCCGTATTCCCCGTGTTTGGTCTTCGCTTTCGGACTACCTTCCCAGTTGGCCCACGTCGAAAACTGTGGTCTTAGAGGTTGCATCACAATCTCGAAGTCAGTTCGATTGGAGGACGATGAGTACACCTCGAGCCTCTGGTTCTCATGATAGAATTGCTCGGACGACCGCACATGCCTTCTGTCTTTTGGTCTCACACACACCCTGCCGTAGAGTTTCATAATTCCGAGCATATGAGACTTGCACATTTATTCATTTGTCCGCCGATCTTTTTCGGCCTGCTAAACGAAGCTAAAGTATGCCCACAAATCGTTCTGGTTAGTTATAGTGAAGATAAAATTGCATTTTTTGTGAAAATCGTTCACATCAGTTAACAGATTAGCAATACTGGTGATCAGGTGAGAACGTAGACACCGGTTACAGGAGCCGATACTCTAGTCACAGTTACCCCACTGGTTATGAAATGATCGATTGTCCAAGTGTACTATGCATCCAGCAGTTTCTTGCAAAGTTCACCTATGTGGAACAGCGTTTTCGGACTGAATTATGATATCGAATGCACGGTGCATGTGTTGAGGCGAAATAAATGCAAATCAAGCTCTGCCTGATCCATCCTCAAATCATCAGATTTTAACCGACCTCCAAAGCGGTTAGGGCAAATTGCTAAGCTATGCAGATCGGGCGTGCTTCAGTAGCTTATTATCAGAGACCAGATCACTATGGCACGCGCGTGACACCCCTCCGTTACACCCGTGCACATACATTGATTAACACCAAACGGAGCAGCCGCAAGTTAACTTTAATTATTAATAGATAATAGTGATTAGGTTGTGTAGTCCTAAGCACGGGTGTTTCGTCTGTCAGGAGGCGAGGCTCATCGAACTTTAAAATAAGTGTACAATTCTCCATGTGTCCTACACATGAACTCTCGGTGGTGTGTGATTGTGTACTTTTGGCAACTCGGATATGACTATTTTGTTAGGCTGACCAATCATTCAAACTTCTTTGCCGTGGATTCCAGTCGGTGATGAAGCCAAGTTAGTCTGGTTAAACGCATGCGGTAAATTCCAATAGAATCGGTCTAAGAGGAAGATACCATTGCCCTCGAACGCAAACAGACTTACAGGCTGATTGAGGGCTTGCGGCACAGATCACCTGGAAACGGTAGTTCTGTGTGGATTTGATGGTAGAATACCAAGACGGTGTGCCTCAGTCTGTTCGTTGGCTTGTCTCGCTGCTTATCACCAAGCCCATGTCACAGATGCGGTTGAGGTATTCATGATCAGTACATGTGAGAATGGCGGTGCATTTCCGTGGGATACCGTGATATCTGGTCAATTCCTTGTTGACGGAACTTACGAGGTCTCCAACTGTGAATCGCAACGAACGGCCAACTGAGCATCAATGACTGGTCCCGTAATTAACTTCGAGCTCTCCGATCATTTGAACTGGCGTTCAAAAGGTCGGCAAATGGAGCGTGATCGATAGCGCTGGTTACTTTTGTTGAGCCATTTGTGCTTTTTTTCTGTCAGCCTGATTGGTTTCACAATCGTTCTGTGCCGAACTAGGCTCGTCTTCTCAGTCGTGTTGTTCTGATTTAAACACAAAGGGCTTGCCACTCTCACTTGAATTGGTGACTGCGGCCTGATTTGACGTACAGGGATAATGACTTTCTTCGGATAACTTGGTACGTGAACTATTTTGCTCAAAATGATCGAGGTGTTTCCATAAAACGTGCCGTCACATTCACCAGTTCCATCGTATCCTTGCTTTTGAAAGCCAGCCATGAGATGGATTGGTTTAGTTTTTATCTGTCTACAGTGTCGGCCTTGATATTTGCAGCTCACTTCGTAGGCTATCCGCCAGGCGTACGTTTCCGGCGCGATCAAGCAGTGTATGAATGATCTTTTTTGCACACCGGCATATTCTGTTGCGTTTTGAATGTCGGCAGCCACTGCTTTATCAGAACAGATTTCTCCAAGCTCTTAGTTTTCAGCTGAAAAATCATCCAGAAGATGAAGGTTTTATCCGACTAAGCTTCTGAATTCAAATCATCTAGCGATTGTTTGCTGAGATATTCCTCCAAAAGCTTTTCTCGCATTAATATCTGAGTCTGTGATGATAAGAATACCAACAGCACACTGTTAGTAGAACGTTTGACTTATGCCTCCACTGATTACTACCCATATCACTTTCCTTGTTTAAATTGCCGAACAGCGAATCTATTAGAGATCCTTTCACCATCCTCATCAGATTGATTGTAAATGCTCTCATCAAACTACTTTAGAAGCCTCGTCAAATGTACATTTGGAGCCCCGCAACACCAAAGTGTTATTTAAAGTTATCACTTCCACAAGAAGCACGGCTTGATACGGTCCTGAGTGTTCCGCGTTACGTGGCCCAAACGCTTTGGACATACATTAGCCCTCAACGAGGCCTCAGCTGCACATTATACTGCGGCGTGTTGGTGTGACAAACTAGTCCAGTGTGGAGAGTAAGCGCATTTACACTTTCCAGTTTCTTGTAGGCTACACAAGACAGTAAGATAGCGGCCTCATCAGCGGGAATTGTGCACTTCGTAACTTCCAATCTTTTTCAACTATTCATAAGAATTGCTGCACGACACCTCCAGGAATGGCTTACATGTGATATCGTTCCTATGATTCTGTTCAGCACTAGATATGTTCTGAATGTCACGCAGGGAACGCAGTATCTCCAGTTCATACTTAGGTCCCAGTAACCGCTCGACCGGATCAGTTGCTAAGTTATATGGACCAGATGTGTATTGCTGGCTAAAATAATAGACTAACGGGAGCGGAGGCGATCTAAGATTGATCGCTAAAGGTGACGTGGTGTATGTTAACGTACGGTACAATCAGGTTCAACTGACTGCAATATTCAACCAATCACAAATACGAAGAAGGGTTCATTAATCGAGCAACATCACTACGACAGTCGTAGCCCGTTCGGATGAAATTTAACACTGCACGCGCCAGCGCTCCTTGGGCACGGCTGTCTCAAGTAGACTTAACCTGTCTTTCAACAGCGCGTCAATGATCAGGAAAGCCAACTGGGTAATTGGGTAGCTCACCAAGCTGTTTGAGCGGTTTTACTCGGACCGTTTCGCCATATGCTCAAGTCACTAGTGCATCTTCATCTTGAACTAAATATCCAAGCTTTTGGGCCTTAGATCGTGAGCGACCTTACTCATGTTGAGAAGGTACAACGTGGAACTCCAAAACGGGTTAAGACACTGCGCTCCTTTTCATCCGCAGACAGGTTGCACAACTGAGGCAGTTCTCAAATCACCACCGGTACATCGGAGGAGGCTTGTTTTTAGTATGTTATCCTCCACTAACCTTGGTATCCCTTAAAAACAATACTTGTACCTAGCAAAAATAACCACCTGTGGAGTAACTCACTGGAACTGCACCAAATGAAGTGGTTGGTTTGCAGAAGACACTTAGCATCCGGATAGGTTCAATCTGAAACAGCCTACCAGGATCTGTCGTAACTGCGCCGTCAATAAGTTAATTTAAAAGGAAACTTAACACGCATGTTTGGGACGCCAAACCGAGTATCCAGATAGCTTGATCCTCAGAATCATTTTGGTAGGATGAAGATAGTCCCGACCTCTCATTGTCGATGTTAGACAGCTGCCGTTGATTACTGTGTGTTACACTGTGATTGCCCGATGCTTAGTAGACTGTGCTTAGGTTTCTGACTATTTTTAATGGTTGTTGTACTACTGGCCCTTCCTAAAATCGTGCAGCACAAATTCCGATGCACATAAACGTGCTCAGTTACCCCTGATCCGTAAATTTCTTGTGAATAACCGCGGATGGACTGCAGCGAGGATGGTTCGATATAGTTAGATAATCAGCATTTTACATGCTCAATTTTAACAATGGGTTTTCCCGGGTTTTGCTTGGGTCAAAAATCAGCGGTTTCTAATACCGTCTCTTAGACTGGTAACTATTTCAGCACGCAAGAGAGCATGTTTTTGCATACCGTCAATCAGGCTCGTTGATATTGTGCTCAGATCCAACCGCTAACCTTCCCACCTAGTGCGGCAGTACTACAGTCCATTCATCACTTGTGATCCGTTTCATATTGTTGGTTAGCGGCATCCGATTCGGATTAACCTGTCACAGTAACCGCGTCGAACGATCGTCTGCGGTTAACCGTCACTGCAAGTTGCTTGCATCGAGGTTCCACCCCCACACCATATATCCAGTATAAACCCAAAGGAGTGAGACCAGGAGGTGTGTGAGTGAGGCCTTTGTTTCCAGCCGGTCAATGCCCGTTAGCCAATTGATTAGTTAGCACGAAGAGGAAACCCTTATCTCTTGAAGAATAAGCAGTGAGAGAGACTGGAACCGCAAGATCTGAACAGAGGAGCATTTCACTGTGGGAGTGCATGTTAGTGCATTCTAGAGAACGAAAGGGTGAAAAGCGAAATTCAGATTGGGCTACGAAGAAATCAGGTAAACCACTTATCATCCAGTACACCAACAAAGCTGAAGACATCAATGGGTAGAAGGTTGCAGACACCGACGTTTCTGAAAAGAGGAGCGGATTAATTGTCCAACGGCCAGGGTCTTGGCCAATGCACTCATTAACAGAAGCATAGTGGATATACTCGTATGACCTACCTGAGCCGACAGTGTACTAAGAATACGTTGGTAGCCTACTAATTCCAAACGGCCTGCGCACTCGCGGCCGCACTCATCGCAACACCATACAATCGTCACCACGACCTATGACACCGATGGTTCCCTTGTGTACTGTGCGCTTTCGTTCTTGGACGCGAAATAGCTATTCCTTGAACTTTCGGACGTCCGTCCGAATCTTATTTCTCCAGACTGTCTGGATCAATGCCAAGTCTTCCCAAAAGCTAACGTCAATGTTACAGCGTGAAAGAATCAATTGCACAACATCCTGATATCTCCGTTTTTGACCACCAGGTTTTCACTTTACTGATTTCACTTGTCCATACAGTAACTGCTTCGGGATACGGTCATCGCTCATCCGACGGACGTGACCCAGCCGAATAAACTGATTGAGCTGCAGTATGGCTTCCATCTCGTCCGTGTCCGCACGTCACAGTACCTCAGTGTTCGGAACCAAGTCTGACCACTGAATATCCAAGATGCACCTCAGATATTGCACATGAAAACAGCTCAGGTAGCGCACGTTCCGCTGATATAATGTCTAGGTTTTACTGCCATACAGCAGTATGGACAGCACCACTGAGCGGTAGATACAAAGCTCAGTGACCAACTTCAGACCGTGGTTCTTCCATACACGTCTTGCAGGACGTCTGAAAGCAACACTAGCCTTCGCCACACGGGCTCGCAACTCGCAGTCCGCGGAAAGATCTGTCGATAAGTTATTATCTAAGTAGCAAAAAGTCCTGCAGCTATCGAAAACGTCTCCATTGACATGAATTTGAGATGAAAGTGCAAAAACAGCACCCCTGATCGGAGAAGGCTGAAAGAAGGAAGAGGTCTTATCTGCGTTGATGTTCATTTCGAACACGGATGTCGCGAAAAAGAAGGCCGTCACCAGGCGTTACAGTACTTCTTCACTGTGTGTGAACAGTGCACCATCATCTGCGAACAGAAGCATGCACATTGTTGAGGTATATAACCGACCTGGAACGCCAAAACGTCGGATATTCAGCAGGCGTCCATCCGTCCGGTACTCTACTTCAATGCCGTCCTCCACCGAGCCCTGACTGTTAGAATGGCAGTCAAATGTAAATCGAATAGGGTTAAGCCTGCGACACGGCCCTACTTCATGCCAGCGACATTGTCGAGGTCATCAGAGGTAGGTCCACACGATTGCACCTTCGTCATCATGCCCACATGCAACACTCTAATCATACTGACGAACTTAGTTTACCAAGCACCGTCCACAACGCCTCGCGGCTCACGGAATCAAAGGCTTTGGTGAAGTCCACAAAGACTGCATACGTGAGTTGGTTTCGTTCCCAGCACTTCTGTAGCTGTCTAGCAGCAAGCACCAAGCCGATCGTACTGTGACTCGCTCGGAATCCACACTGCCGCTCGAGGACATTGACCTCCAAAACGTCCGTGTTCAGTCCGTTCGGAAGGATTTTAGCAAGCAGCTTGCCTGCACAGCTCAGCAGACTTATGCCCTGGTAGCTTTCGAGGCAATGTTTGCTACCCTCACCTTTAAGCAAGGTACTGTCAAAGTATCCTTGCACTATTGTGGAATTTCTCTCTGTTCCCAGATGGAGGGAACCAGCTAGAGCAAAATACGTCCCAGTCCCGGTGCACTATTCTTCGGTATTTCACCTGGCAATCCACCCTCGCCTACAGAATTTCCATTGCGCAGTTGTCCAGTGGCCCTCTGCACCTCTAGCAGATCCGAGACGAGAGCAAGTGAAGATTTGACGCTTTATAGCGACAGTCTGTTCATGGTCGCCCAATCAATGGTAGTAGGACGGTTTATTAGGCTACCAAATTGTTTGCGCCAGACTCTCATGGTGTTATCTGGCTGTGCGCACTAACAGCCGGTTTTCACGTCTGCCAATGCTTTGGTGGACTGGACGGATGGGTCGAAAGTCGCCTTAAACAAATCGTGGAACTTCTTGTATTGTTAGCGATCGGCGTAGCTCGGCATCTGCTCATCATGATTCCTCCACCAGTTGTTTCGGGTTTCGCAAACACGCACAGTAAGTTGACGGAGGATGCTTCTGAACGTGGCCTTTCTCGCTTCATTGTCTGCGTCCAGAATGAAAGTGGCAGACGCGGCATTCTTCTCCCGTGCCGGCTCAGCGATAACCACGTTGTTGTCGTTGAACCAGTCTGAATGTTTTTTACGCTCCAGAGTGCCCATCTCGGTGGCTGCTGTCGTGACTTGTTCCTTGATGCGTTGCCACATACCCTCGGTGTCAGTGGATACAGGAGCGTCCTGCAGACGAGGGTGAGTGGCACGCTCAAAAGCAGTCTTCGTCTCACAATTATCCAATCGTTGGATACCCAACTTCTGCTGTTATCTGGGAGTTCCACAATAAACAGGCTTGCAGACATTAATAAACAGTCTGGTCCTGACCAGTCCACGATCGGTGTTACATTCAGTCTAGAGCATCACCCGCATAATATGCACTTCACGAATGTCGCGCTGCCGCACAATCACGTAGTCAAGCAAATGGTGATGACCGCTTCGTAGATGAGTCCACGTCGTGATTTCACTCGCATCCAGCTGGAATCGGGTGTTCGTGATAGCCAGCTCGTGAATAGAACACAAGTGCAGCAAACGATCATCGTTTTCGTTGACTGAACCGGTGCCGTACGGTCCGAGAAATCCTTGCCAGGCTACCGAGTCGCACCCAACTCGGGCGTTCAAGTCACCCAGAGCAAACAGTCGGTCACTCACCCGCGCCGACCGGATTGTGATGGACAGCTGATCATGGAACTGGTCATTTGTATCATCGGTGTGACACATAGTTGTAGCATAAACACTGACAAATGTGGTTCACTTACCTCGATCAAGTCGCAGGTGCATGGGCAGGATTCAAGTGTGGATCCCGTGCGGTTCGCCTATCACCAAGGCGTTGATGCGATCAGCGACTGCGAAACAGACACCATGCTTCCGAACACCATCTGTCGGGTAATCTATCCAGTAGAAGGTGTACCCAGGACCTACTTCCCGAAACTTACCTTAATCTGTACGCCTTGTCTCATTCAAGGATGTTACGTCGATTCCATGCCGGCTCATTTCCATCGCGATCAGTACGGTTCGGCTTTCTGGCGGTCCTGAGGCGCTGCATCGATCCAGCAGCTTGTGCACATTCCACGTTCCAGTGGAAAGCGTCTTACGTCCCCAGGCCTGTCTCAGGTTGGTCTTCGTGTTACTGAGCCTTGAGTGAACACTGTCTGCTCCAGAATTCGCACTGGCGGGGCCATTAGGGTGGAGGAAGGAGAAGGGTTTGGCAGTAGCATATTCTCGCCTATCGGTCCTGCCATCTGCAGCAGATAAGGTGACCCGGCTTGTCCTGCGCGACGGTTGATGCAGTATGGTATTCGGGTCGCGTTGTGGTGTCATGGTTAGTGTTGGCTTCGAACACTGCGAGGACGCTCAGACCTGGACAGGAGAGCGATTAGGGTGCTCAGTTAAAGCGTTGGACCAAAAGCCTCTACCACGAGGAAGCAGATGATGCACATAAACACGCAACAGCACCAACCACCTAGGTAAGCCTCGATAGTCACTTCCAGAGAAATTCAGCACATACACAGGTGCAATCAACATTGCACAGACAAACCAAACACACAAGAAGTCAGACCAGGCGAAAACAAAAGTCATACCGAACCAAAACACGTTCTGATTCGTTCAGGTTTCCATTCTTTCTCATCAGGCAATTTTAAACAGGTTGGATCATTTACAATTAAACCGCGACCATCTGATCTCCCGTCGTAAAATATTTCCGGTTTTTCCTGTCTGTCTTCAATTCTGAGACGTAGTATTTGGGCGGAGTAAGTCTAGACGAGAACGCAACTTCCGGCTAGACATTAGTTCGACTGGAATTCTCCCGGTGGTTTCAGTTGCGGGCGTCCGATACACGAAAAGGAATTTTTCCAGCCTTGTTTTCGTCAGCACTGGAAACTGGATGAGAGAGAGAGGGGGACACACACACGTGCATGGGTAGACATGTGACGTACGGATAGCGGTAGGCGCGGATGTCACATTCCTTCCTCCCTTAATTTGACTTGTTTTCACCAGTATGGAAACGTTCCACCGGTTTGCGCGTTCTGCACGATCGGCGACAACTTTCTTCGTGCGGTTGTTCTCGTAACGGGCTCTCTTCCATAGGAGAGTCGTGGTTGGTTTCACAGTTCGAGGTTGATTGTTCTGACGTGTTAGACATCTCCCGGTAGTTTCAGTTGGGGTCGTCCGATATGCGAAAGGAATTTTTCCAGCCCTGTTTTCGTCAGCGATGGAAACTGTTTATTCGGTCCATTTTTAACTATTTGCACCGCATGTTCCGCCATCCGGCTGGACACTGCATGAAAAGGAGCAGTCCTCACTTGTCGGATCCCGTGGTTTGTTATAAACTCCTGAAATTCCTTGCTGGTGAAATTGGTGTCATTGTCAGGTACGATAGTTTGATAAGTGCTGGATTTTCTGAGGCAGTGTCGTAAATACGAAACGGTGTTTTTCAATGTAGCATTTGTTACTGGACAATCTTCAATCCACTTTGAATGCGAATCGATTGTGCCAAAACAATTTATGTCGAAACACTCCCAAGGTTTATCCAGCTATTTCGAAGGACTCAGTGGAATGAGAGGAGTATTCCTTACAACGGTTGGGCAGTTCTCGCAGTTGCGAATCAATTTTTCTATGTCCATGTCGAGGTTCAGTTACCATACACAATTTCTAGCTAGAGCGTTCATACAACCTATGCCTGGGTGATCGTCATACAACTCATTAGGAATATTTTTTCAAAACTCTGACGGAGTGATGATTCGTGAACCCTGAAGCAGGCAACCCTTTTCCAGACTACGTTCCTTACGGCAACTGAAATAGGGTGCAGACAAAAGCAGCGACCGGCATTGCATTCGCAGCGATGTCGTTTGATTGATTCCTTCTGTTTCTCTAAGGAGAGAGAGTCCGTGTATATATCAAAGGTTCTTCCTCAAGTGTACTGGTGAAAATTTTGACAGCAGAGATTACGCTCAAAGCTTCCTTGTCTAACTGTGCGTATATTTTTTCAGCCGGAACTTTGAGAAGTGAACACAATCGGTTAGTCGGTTGAATCTTGCAGTTTGTGACTTAGTACATCGTCGACACCACATGACGGAGCATCATGACGAACAGTTGGATCGTAATTAACCAGCAAGCTCGATTTGCTTATCTCCTTCATGGTGTCAAATGCCAATTATTCTTTAGATGTCCATTGCGTTGGAACTGTTCCAATAGAATGATACCCAATCCCTACTAACTATCGAAAACCGATCAACAATGAAAAACGAAGACTCAGCGCGTGGACCTCCCTGTATTAGTATGGACCCTGGAAAATAGAGTGTACAAAGAAACACGTCAAGCTAGCGAGGCACGGAGCAAGTTATGGTTTTAGCCCCGGGACGGATATTACAAAACAGATAGGTTGACTAAAACAAAAATAGGTATTAAAAAATCATGAAAAGTGCACAAATGGATGCGATTATCAAAAACATTACTCATTATAATCGCTACATAGCCCTCCCCCAGAAGGTCAGTAAGCATTACACAGACCTTCGTTATTCTAGAGAGAGATGAATGTATGTATATGTATCATATCTGCTTGGTTAATCGCAGTTACGGGTGATACACACAAGAAGTAATGACACGGGAGAGGAAATGTCGAAGTTCATGAGGAGGGTCGGTCGTGAATAGTTGCTTTGTTGTTGCAAGGATTCTTTTATTTATTTGGTCTTCGGTGCCTATTGCAGCGGGATGCCCAACCGTATAAACTCTTGAGAGAAAAGTGGGATAGGTTTGTCCAGTGTTGTACGATAGATAGCTTGGAGTTATCTCTCCACGCACCATGTTCAGATCGTCCGAAAGAGAAAAAACAGTGAACTACCCGCAATACAGACGAAAAAGGGTATAACTCACCGTGTCAACGTATCCGGCCAACTAAATAATTTCACAGCCTACTGATGAGTAGTCGGGGATTTGGTTTATTTTCAAGTTGAACATCACTCACATTTGATCGCAGCCTCATGAAAGCGTGGCCGGAGTTCAAATCCCGGCCTTGGCAAGGATATGTACTGCTGACGAGCTCTAATGAGAGCGAGACTCGAATCCAGTGCTTCTTTTCGAAAGAGGCTGGCTGGAAAGTTTATCTGAATGCGAAGACTGCGATAAGCTGCAATGTTCAATCTGAAATTTTCACAGTCGACGATTTCATAGAAATGGTAATTGCGAGTGTCACTGCCTCTGGTGTTCTCTTCCTCCTGTGCTCCCGTCTAAAGTTGATAGGCCCCAGAATGAAAAGTATTAGCGAGCGAGTAAACCTGACCCAGAACAGCGCTATTTGGGTTGCGTACCTGGTAACACATCAGATAACTGCAAGAGTATAGAAGTCGAAACAAATCGTTCATCGTTTTTCTGTGTCAGAATACTCAGACTAATAAAAATGAGTAGATAGACAGTTAAAATTCACGCGAGAAAATATTTTTTGCTTTTTTTAATCTTAAAAAAGCATATCGCTAATTCCAGACATACCATAACTCGGAATAGTAGGTGGAAAAAACAATGAGTATGAATGGTCCTATATGTTATATTGAAAAACGTCATTTCCAAAAATAAGGAATGTAAACACATTCCACAAAACGTACAGACTTGCGAAGCTCCCTAGTAAGACGATTATGCCTAGAGGTAGGGGGAGCACAGTTTGAGTTGCTGGGAAATTGGCAGCCACACGAGGTTCCTGGGACAGAACGCTTTTTGCTGCCATCGGAGGTTTCAGGCGACGAACTTCCCTTGTTGACGGAAGTGTGGTTGGTGGTTCTTCCATAAACGCTGTTTTCAGCCTGTCGAAAGAAACTACCTCGCGTTTGCTAACGGTGAAGGTTTTCGTATCTCTTGCGAGGACACGATAGGGACCGGTGTATGGGGGTTGCAGTAGTCGACGTAGGTCATTTATAGGAAGGAAAACCTGAGTACACAAGGACATTTTATTGAACACATGCACAGCTGATGATTGCTCTCTGGGCTGTACGGGTGAAACGAGTTCACCTGGTAACCTAAGCGTGCAGCCAAAAACCAGTAAGACTGCGGTGATATTTGTCTTTTTTCACGGTGTTTTACAGTCCTAAAAGCACTAATGGGAGTGCTTCTTTCCTCGAGGGGTTAGCTTGTGCACTAAGAGCGGTTTTTAGCTGGTGGTGAAAACGTTCAACCACTTCATTTGGTGCCGGAAGGTAAGCTGTAGTGCGAATGTGCTTGCTTCCCAACGTATTTAAGAGAGCCGCGAAATGTCCTTCAAAATGTGATTCTCGACCAGTGGTCAACGCTGCTGGACAACCGAACTGGCCACCCAACTCTCCAGGAAGGCGCTGGCTAACGTTTCTGATTGGCAGTTAAGTAGCGATATTGCTGCAGGCCATCTTGTGAAGCGGTCAACACACGTCAACAGATAAATACAGCCATTTGAGTGTGGTAAGTGGCCCACCAGGTCGACATACACGTGGTGAAAACGTGCGTCTGACAAAGGAAAATTACCAAGGAGGCTCTCCGTATGACGATGGACTTTGGAACGTTGGCATTGGAGACAAGAACGGCTCCAACTGCGGACGTCGTGGTTTATCTTAGGTCACACGAAGCGTTCAGTGAAAAGTTTGACTGAAGCGCGTATGCCAGGATGGGACAAATTGTGCAGTGTCTCGAGCACTGCGCGGCGAAAAGATGCAGACGCTATAGGGCGAGGTGTACCCTGTGAAATGTCGCAGAGGATTGTTCCCTCTGAATATTTCAGAGGCACGGGTTGGATTGTGAGAGGGCTCTTCTGACGAAGATGTTCGATCTCTGGAACAGTGGCTTGCACGGCAGCCATGAGTACCGACATAATTTAGAACCACGTTAAACTGCGAGCCCTGACACGTAGTCGGCCCAGAGTGGAATGAGAACACGTGACGGCAATATCGAACGCGAGTGAACACCGTTATAATAATGAGACAGATAAGACAAGCAGTCACCCAATCGATTTTGTGTTGGTAACACGATTGGATCGTTCGAGGCCGGGGTGAGAGAGAGAGAGACACACACACGTGCATGGGTAGACATGTGACGTACGGATAGCGGTAGGCGCGGATGTCACATTCCTTCCTCCCTTAATTTGACTTGTTTTCACCAGTATGGAAACGTTCCACCGGTTTGCGCGTTCTGCACGATCGGCGACAACTTTCTTCGTGCGGTTGTTCTCGTAACGGGCTCTCTTCCATAGGAGAGTCGTGGTTGGTTTCACAGTTCGAGGTTGATTGTTCTGACGTGTTAGACGTCTCCCGGTAGTTTCAGTTGGGGTCGTCCGATATGCGAAAGGAATTTTTCCAGCCCTGTTTTCGTCAGCGATGGAAACTGTTTATTCGGTCCATTTTTAACTATTTGCACCGCATGTTCCGCCATCCGGCTGGACACTGCATGAAAAGGAGCAGTCCTCACTTGTCGGATCCCGTGGTTTGTTATAAACTCCTGAAATTCCTTGCTGGTGAAATTGGTGTCATTGTCAGGTACGATAGTTTGATAAGTGCTGGATTTTCTGAGGCAGTGTCGTAAATACGAAACGGTGTTTTTCAATGTAGCATTTGTTACTGTTACTCGATTAAGCATCGATAAGTATTGAACACATCTGCCCCCTTGGGTCAAAATAGTCTATGTGAACACGCTCCCAAGGTTTATCTGACCATCTCCAAGGACTCAATGGAGCAGGAGGAACATTCCTTTGATTAGCTGGGCATGTTTCACAGCTACAAATCAATTCTTCTCCATCCCTGTCGAGGTTCGGCCACCATACACAATTTCTAGCTAAGGCTTTCATACGACTGACACCTGGATGACCGTCGTGTAACTCATTGAGGATATTTCTTCGAAACTGGGGTGGGATGATGATCCTTGAACCCCAAAGGAAGCAACTCCCTTTCAGGCTAAGTTCCATACGACAACTGAAATAGGGTGCTGATTGATCATCGCTACTCGGTGGCCAGCCCAGATAAACAAATCTTCTAAATTCGAACAAAAGGAAATCCTGCTCTGTTCCTCGACTGATCTCTTTACTGGATACAGGATGCTTGTTCAGGTACTGCATGTAATTCTAAGCCGAGAGAAGAAGTGATCAGCGTTGCATCCGTCGCGACGCCATCTGATTGATTCCTTTCGTTTCTTCTAGGAGAGATACCAGATGCATATGGTCCGTGTATATATCGAACGTTCTTCCTCAAATATATTGGTGAAACTTTTTCACTGTAAAAATTACAGCTAGAGCCTCTTTGTCTAACTGTGGACAGTTCTTTTCAGCTGGGGCTAAATTGCGAGAAGCAAATGCAATTGGCTTATCAGTTGATTCCTCTATCCTGTGACTTAGTACAGCTCCGATACCCCGTGGAGAGGCGTCACAGCGAATAGTTATGTGCTTATTTGGATCGTAATGAACCAATAAATTAGATCGGCTTATCTCCTTCTTTATAGTGCCAAATGCCAATTGTTCCTTAGATGCCCAGTGCCGTTGAACTTCCTTTCTCAATACATTGTAGAAAAGTCTCAGGACAGTTGATGTTCTTGGGATGAAACGACTTTAATGAGTAAACATACCAATGAAGGATTGTAACTCACCCATGTTTCGGGGAACTGGGACCTCCAAAATCAGTCTGATTTTTTCCCGTGTTGGTTGTAATCCATACTCGTCCAGCCGAAAACCGCGATACTGAACATCATCGGCTAGGAATGCACATTTTTCCCTTTTTAACTTTAGGCCATGTAAACGCTGTAATACCAACTCAAGTGCTTTCAAATGTTCCTTATCCGAACGTCCGGAAACTAGAATGTCATCTAAGTAAGTACACATACCGAGAATATCTTTTATTAAGTTGTCAATAATGCATTGGAAAATTGCTGTAGGAGAGTGGATGCCGAAAGGCAAACGACTGTACTGAAATGATCCCATGTGTGTATTGATTGTTGTAAATTTCCTTGACTCTTGGTCAAGTTCGATTTATGAATATGTATGACTCAAGTGCAGTTTGGAAAATTTCCCACCACGGCACAGTGTAGCATACATATCTTCTATTTTCGGAATGGGGTGATGTCCCATGGTAGCGGCCTGGTTCATTGTCAATTTTTAATCTATACATATTCGGACAGAACCATCTGGTTTCTGCACTGGCACAATACGGGCACTCCACGTTGAATGTCAGACTGGAGTGATTATTCCCTGTTTCTGCAGACGTTCGAGTTCAGCCTTGACTTTTGGACGGATACAGAATCCAGTGTACGGGCTTTGTAAAATTTAGAAGGGTTATCCTGTTCCACTACAATAGTGGCCTGAAAATCCTTCAGCCTCCCTAGCTCTTTTTTTTTTCAAATACAGACGAGAATTTCTACACTAGTCCCGGAAGGCTGTTACGACTATCCACTCCTCTGACAGACAACAGTAGTTCTGGCATGAGTTTAAGCCAATTTCGACCAAACGGATTTGGGCTCTCCTTATTTACGATGTACGCAGGTAAATTGTGCGTTTTTGTTCCGTGTTTTACTTCCAAATTGCACGTACTCATGACATCGATCGCTTCACCTGTATATGATCGCAATGTGGCAACAGCTAGAATCAACGGAAGTGATTTTGGCAGTACGCGCCTGTTAATAAGTGTCACGGGAGCTCCTGTGTCGATCTGCAGACAAACGTTGCGGTCATCCACGTTCAAGGTTACTGTATATGGAGGTGGTGCCGCAGGAAACGTGATCGAGGTATGTGAAATCAAGTAGGAATAGGATTCTTCATGACCTTCAATCGATCGTACAGCTCGAGTCTTGGAGCGGAAATCGTAAGACTGCGCTTGGTTCGAACGCCATACGTGCGCAATGTGGCCAATTTTCCCACAACAACGGTAATCCGTGACAGCTTCATGTTTATCACCGCAACGATAACACGTAAATGTACGAGTGGGATTCTTATCGCGCTTGGGCGGAGATGTATGTCGTACAATCAATTGTACATTATTTGGGGCCGAAGATGGCTGGTATAAGGTGAGCTGTTTTGCAATGTTCTTCCATTGCCTTGCAATAGAGTATGCACGATCTCGGTCGACAAGTGACGTGACGACAACGACAAGCATGGATGCCACACAGGCATCACACACACGCGCTCATAGTAAACCGTCTAACAGGAGATAACGGGTACCTTAGAGTCAAGTGGGTCATACCAGTTAGATCCATTTTTTCTTGCTCACATCAACCAACGACTACCGTCATTTGACAACTCATCCGCTCCTCTTTTCAAAAACCCGGGTGTCTGTGACGTTCTTTTTCTCCAGTTTTGTTACTCTAATGGATGGGGAATGCGTTGTCTGTTTTCTTTCTGTCCAACCTGACATTTTGTTTTTTCTCCATATCCTCTCTAGATTGCACCAACATGTACTCCTGTACTGGAATACTTCTTGCATTATATTTTCAGTATTTTTCTTCCCAGTTTAGATCCTTCCACTGGAGCCTCCGTCCGTCTGTCTCTCAAGAGATAGAGGCTTCACTTTCGAGCTAATCTACCAACTGGCCAACCGACATTGGTCGGTTGGACACAAATGTCTCACTCACATACCTCTAGGTCGTATTATTTCAGGTTTACACTGGATGCGTGAGGTGTGAGTGGAACCACATGTGACCCGGCGCAAGCCACTTGTGATGACGGTTATGCGCAGGTGTTGTTTGGCTTCGGTCACTGTGACAAGCTAATCCGAGCCGGATACCGCCAACCATATATACCATAGAGCATCCCTCTCCGTTTTCAGTCAAATGAGTGTTATGAGCTCAAGCCACGGGTCCCGCTTATGTACAGTTGATGCACTGCTTCTGAAGCCCAGTAAGCTACCCGTTCATACCTGTTGTATACGCCTCAAGACCGCCTGTGTGCCCCACACTCGTGCCGAAACTGAAGCAGCGTTCTGATTGGCCGCCCCTTCGGTGACCTACGTCTCACTCGTCCACACACTTAAAATGACGCTACGGCTCACAAATGCGACAATACAGTGTGTACTTCTACTGAGTCACCTGTTCCCTCTACCGTTGTTATTGTCCGTAAGGCACACTGCTGATTGAACCCGAATAGAGACACAACGCCATTTTTCGTTACGTTTCTGCTGTGGGAATCACCCCAAAAACCTGTAATCCGGACGTCCAGAAATGACCACTGATTGCTCTCTGGGATTAAAGTATTAAACTCATCTGTTAAGTCTCTGTTGTTTAGATTCACACAATTACTTGTGTACGTGTGTTCAACCTACTCTCTCTTCAAACACATAAATGGAAGAGAACACAGCCAAGAAATGTAGTTGGTCGAGTGTAGAGATTGCCCTTGATGATGAAGCAAACGAGCATGGTTAGTCTGTTACACTCTGCTACATCGACACGTTAACTGTTCAGCATGGACCAGACATATTTGTGATACTTGTTCTACTTTTAACCTACTTCAGTGACAATGACAAAAAAAAAACAGTTTCAGCAAAAACGGTTGACATGTAAAATACAAGAAGTGAGAATGGGGTTGAATGAAAAAACAAGTGTCGAAAGAATGACTGAACGCTTGTGTATAACACATTTAAAGAAACAACATTTTTTTCCACCAACCTAGAAATGGTTGAGTTAAAACAAACACTTGTAAAAATGATCGACACCATCCGAAGATGGATTGAACTGATTTGATTCCGGTCATAGGCTGGATGAGTTTAGTGGATTTTCAGTGTCCTACAACGCGTTACAATTACACATAAACAGCGAAGAACCCCCATTCATGCGTTCTGTACGTGTATGCCTTCTGTAGGAAAAGGGCTGGAAACCAAGAATTACTTGATCGGTGATTTGCATTACGTGACACGATGTTATACGCGATGGAATCACCTGGAGAGATTCTACATATACCCACATTGTGTAGTTTTTTCTACTCGACGCTTTACGCAACTCTAGAACTGATGGAAGACTATGTGGACGATCAGAAATCACCATTCTGTGATGCGGTTCACACACTCATCGTAGTGTAGCCGTAGTCTAAGACACCGACATTGTGAGTGCTGAGTCATTTCACACTTACATGACGCACTCACCCTGCCAGCATGACTGAACATTGGAGCAAACGTTAGCAACCATCAGCGACTGACCTTTCAGAGTCATCATCCGTGTTTCATGTTTGAGGTGTGAATTCGGGGGTGGGAGTGGGTGGATGTTGTGGTCCGCTTAATAGAACGATAGTAAACTAATGAAACGGTCTATTGCAACAACAACGTGAGTCAGCACAGAGCAGTCTATCGAACGTAAGGTGGTCGGCATTGTATGAACAAGAGGCGTGTGAATGGTTAGCTCTCACGGTCAAGAAGATGGTCAATACGAATAGTAATTGACTGACCGATAGACAAGCGCACAACGCGTGTAGTGTACTCGATGACGCATCATGCGAGTCTACCATCCCTTCCTTCGTTGGTTTAGGCTATTGGGCCCGACGTTGACACCAGGATCAGTGTAGGGGTAAGTGGGTAAGGGTATGTATTCGAGGGGGGGGTTTCATGTACATAGGGTTCACACATCTTTCGTATCACAGTTTCCTTTTTACAGTTAAATCAGCGACGCAAATTGTGCAGTGTTAGCGTGACAGTACGTACTGAACTTACACACACGTGTAACTTGAATATAAGGGGTCTTTCACAGAGCATTATAGACAAACGGGGCAAAAGGCAGAATCATACAAAAGGAGACTACACCATGACTATCCGGACTAAAGTTATCGGAACGATATAAACTGGCTGGGTTTTGTTACTCGTCTGTTCACTAGGAAGACCGCAGTGTCCACACGAAATGTTTGTGAACACACAGGAATGAACAAAAGCACTTAGTTGATAGAGTTTCGTCAAACTGCCGAATTCTTTCATTTGTGTACTTGAATAACACGGAGAAAACGTTGACGGATCACTCTGTGTCTTGGTTGACGACTGAGGAGACTGAATTTCTCTTCTGTGCTCGTAAATCAGCGCTCACAATTTTCCACAACATACGTATTTCGTGAACCGAGTAAGGAGTGTGCATAAATGATGCATAAGCAGATACAGTTAACTGTGGTCGTCCATCGCATAAAGATGATATTTCCCAAACGCATCAGCTAGGGTACACTGACAAACAGAAACTACATATCAAAAGACGCCATTCTCTTCTTCGTAATATTTAAAGTCGTGTTACCAACATGTTCGGCAGTAGTCTTCAAAGGATATGAGCATAAATGAACCTTGGCAGGATCAAAAGCCTTCACCGGCTACTTCCTGAAACTGCTTCAAGGTGACCTTGTCATTCACTAGATGGTGTTGTGTTGGTCACAGGTTAGGGGATAATTATTTTCGGAGGATAGCGTCTCGTTGTTTTGTGGGTCGAGAACGCTGGTAGCACAAGCATTATTTTTCCAAAGTGTATGTGATTCGACATTCTTATGAACACAAACTCTCATTTGTACATAATAATAATCCATGGGAGTCACGGTTGCCAGTGTCACATTCATGCAGGGAAGACACCATCTCATCTCGGAGTGCGCTCCAACGTTCTGTGTATTTTCCTCCGGTTGTTTCAATAACTAACAGCCTACCTCCAATTGACTAACGGCGAGTAGTCTTGTTGCCAGCCAAGAACGCGGATGGCGCAATGGTTGTTTATTCGGAAAATCAATCCATCGGTTATTCGTTTCAACATGGCACTCATCTGCGCACGACACTCGTCTCAGAACGTCAAGGGTGCCATGTACGCCAATGCTCAGTTCCTCTATGTACAAGAACCAATTAAAGATGATTGTAGCTGCAGCAAAAATCGTTCCGGCTCTCATCGCTTTCCCGATGATCTCCATACTGACCTAGCTGATGTTGATACACTCGATGTGAATCCTTTCCTGAACGAGGTGTCATCATTTACGGAGTTGGTTTCCGTGAACTCCATGTTGATTCTACTAGTCATGAATCAAATATGTCGCGTTTCGAAGTTCTACTACTAAATGCGGTCTTTCCCACGTTGATAGATCCGGGTCCTATTACACCCGGACTCCACCGGTCTCTGTACTTAAACTTCAAACCAGGTTTAAACACATTACATTGACCAGATAACTTTGCAGTCGATCTGTCCTTGGAAACCTGTTTCGTACTTGTCAAGTTCTGGTTGTCCAATTTTCGAGCTTCTGTTAATTCACGTATGCTCACCCGTCGGCATACACACCAGCCAATTTCCTGATTAACTGGCAGGCATGGCACGCGCCAATACATTAGCTCGAACGGTGAATTTTTCGTTGTTCCTTGTGGCGAACAGCGGTGGGCCAACAGACTCATTAGTAACATTTCTTCCCAACTTCCTCCTCTCACCGCCAACCACTCATTGATTTTGCGATTGTCCCTTTCCGTCCATCCGTTTAATTGAAGATGATATGGCAATGTGTGGATTTTTTTATTCTCATGCGCTTCAAACAGATCTGAAACTTCTTACATTCGAAGAAGAAGCTGTGACCGGTCACTATGTTTCATGGTATTTCAAGATCTGCAACAGTGTGTTCCACTACAGCTCTGCATACAGTACCTGTAAGCTGATCGAGTATAACGGCTGCTTCGATCCGTCTTGTGAAACGTTCAATCATTACCACGATCTGCTGGTTTCCGAAAGTGGTTACTGGAAAGGGCTCATCACATCCACCGACCACAAGTCTCCAATTCCACTTACCTGGATTAGTTGTGTGAGATACTGATTGGGGTGGTTAGTGCTCTTCAGCAGCTGATATTGTTGGCCCGTCAGTGAATAAATTTTGGTATCATCTTTCATTCCTAACCGAGAAAATTTTTGCTTCAGCATTTCGTAAGTTCAATGGCATTCCCTATGAGGCAGCTGATAACATTCTTTCACAGTTTTCTCGCTCATCTCCGCCAGCATTACCGGTACACTTACATCCTCCAGCAGTTGTTGCATTAAAATTCCGTTAATTTTGTAGTAATCAAACTCATGGGTCTGCTAACCAGAAGTGAACTAGTGCTGTGAGCCAATAACGCGGATGACTCAAGAGTTTTTTACTCGGAAAGCCAATATGTGGGCTATGCGCCTCAACATTTGCATACAACATTGGTCCCAGAATGTCGCGGTTGTCAATGTCCAGTTCCTATATGTATCGAAACCACTTCACGCAAAACTGTGCTCCAATGTTTATTCTTGTATTTTTCCTGCAGTTACTTCAATGTCAAAATCAATGTTTATGTTCCGCTACTGAATAGTAGTTATGTGAGTAGTACAGTTTGATATCTCATCCTCACCACAGTAGTTTGAACCCAATGCTAACCGCGACGCGACGCAGTAGGAACGGAAGGCCGACAGCTGTGGATAGAGTTACGGTTTCTTTGTACTTAGGATTACAAACACTTTTATGGGTGGCAATACTTAATGTAACTGGTCAGAGAATGTGAGGTATACAGGTACAAATAACCCAGCGTTCTCGTGGTGCATGAGTCGCGGAGAGCTTGCCAGGTTGACGGTTGGCTGACCAATGGCAGCAAGGCACGCAGGACACCTGTATGACTGTAGTCCTGTCATTACAGATGATGGACACATGGCCATTACGCGCTGTTTTTTACGAACAGGTAGCCCCCAAACTGCGATCGCCACTGTTCAACAGTAATTTTGTCCAGCGAATTCAGAAATCCGTCACTTATGTCATTCACCCCGCTTTCCGCTCGCGTGTGCGTCTCTACGTCCTTTACATGTGGGTGTGACCGCCGCCTTCTGTCGGGCGGGGGGGTTCCGCCTTCCACTCTTCGTCCGTTGGTCCGATCTCGTTGGGCGATGGCTCGTCCGGTCGCTCGTGTTGCTCGCAATCTATCCACTGTGGGTTTTGGCCGCATTCTATTCTATCCTATTATCCGAGTGTTGGAATAACCGCGTCCCCGATCTGGTCATCCATCCCATTTCTCTTGCCATCTCTCGTCCGTTGGTCCTATTCAGTTGAGCGATTTCTCATCCGGTCGCCCATTCTGCCCCGATCCGCTCGCTGTGGGTTTTTGGACGTACCTCTCCGCTGTGTTGAGGTATTCCGCCGATAGTTCGAATACTCGCACCTCCGGTTTGATAATTCACCACAATATTTACGGTTGGCATGTTACGCTCGTTTGGGGGCAACTACCGAGCGGCAGAAATTCAGTATGCGATCACAATCCTCGTGTTCTGATTCCGCACTACCGGTGGGGATATAAAACTCCTCGATTATCGCATATATCTGCTATTTCGTTTGTATATTTCTCATTATTTTCAGTTCAGTAGTGTTAACTGCGACGACATTAGGCGTGCGTTGTCCTCCGGAGAATACATCAAGAACATATTTCTTTTTTTTCCAGACGCATTGTGTATTCCAAAGTCAAGTTCTTGCAGTCGTTAGGTCCAGCGAATGAACTTTCTTCGAGGGCTATTCGCTGATTTGATCCACTTCAGGATATTGTGGTCGATTTCGGATGTGATGATTGGGCTACATCCAATGTATCTGTAAATTAAATCTTACGTAATCCTATTGCAAGCTGACAAGACCAGGAAGCTGTGATGGCGCCTTCTTCGATATCACCATCAGTTCCTCAGGCAGGGGTGAACTCGATCTGACCGAGCGTGTGACCGAGTACTACAACTGTTTGCTTTGCCAGTCGTCACGTTGGACTGTTGACCCTTAGACCGACTTTTTCAACCCTATACAACACAGCTGGAATATGAATCGAATGTACTACCTCGTTGGCACTGTAGATAACCATATGGTCTCCATAAGCAACGGCGTTTTACAGTCCGTCCAGCACTCCGAGCCTTATTCACATAAACGTAAAAAAGGTATCCGACAATCCAAATAGCATACGTTTGGAAAGATACTGCTTTTCTCAAAGAGTAAAAGCTATGTTTATCTTGATGCACTTGCTTGATTGCAATCTGTCTGTATCCAGACCGCAAGCCCAACAATGTGAATACGCTGCCGTTCTGTAGCCCATCAAAAAATTTTTACACTGCTGGAACGGCCACGATATTAGTGAATGTGATCTCGTTGAGTTATCTGTATTCGAGAAAAAGCCGAAATTTCCCACTGGGGTTTCCCATCAACAACATGGGACAATTTAAAGCAGAAGTGTCCCCGGATAGATTTAAAACATCCAGGTAAGGTTGCGTAAGATTTACTCTGCAGAGACAATCCGACCGATCATTGTTGGTTACGACACACGAACTGTGGATTGTTAACGTACGTCCATTCAAATAGGCGTAAAATAGGAATGAGTTATCGGGTGAGGTAAGAACAGCACACAGAACCAGTCATGTTCGAATTGGCCGTCGTAGGTTGGGAACAAACGAACATAAATCAGTTTTTAAAGTGGTCATGGAAAGACCTAACTGTGCAGACAATATTGATCTAACAGTGAGGCATGTGGAAATAAACGGGAGCAAATAGATAACCTGAGAGTAAGCTTAAGACAAGAGGAAGAAGCAAACTAAATTAAATAGCATAACCAAGGCATTCCAGTAACAATAACAACCACTTAACGAATAATATAAACTCTTCTCTATAAACCCTTTACAGGATGTTAGTGATGGATTAACTACCATTTGCTTTTGCACACAAAAGAAGGGTTTATAAAGATGTATCACAACGTCCCCAGCAGAAGTTAAACTATACTTATCAGTTGGGCGATAAAATACCTGGAAAGCCTTTCCCACTTGAAGTACATGTCCCGTTTCTTCCCAATATCATGTGATAGAAGTGTGCAGCGCCAGTTTTGTTGTTGCCTAGCCACTTTGGAATGTGTTCCGTGATACGTGTCCCAATGGTAATCACTGTTCGGTCGATGTACTTTATTTCACAAGTAAAAGTGAATTCAAAAGTAATGTTGGATGTGACGAGTGGGTTGCTTGGGTCATTCCTCAGTATGCGGAGCAGCCGTGTTATCTGGTTAAGTGGTCTTAGTTCTGTCGCGGTATACGCAGCTCTGTTTATGATACTGACCGTTTCGACCTATCTTTGGCATATTAAAAGATAGAGCGCGCAGAGTAGCCGCTGTGTACCAGTGTTTGGTGGGTAAAAGCCGATTCCTTCTCGACTATCTCGGGTGAGCAGTTTCTGCAAACCCAACTGAAGAGGATTCGAATGGGACCACGTATGAGCAATGTTGGTGCAAAACTCCTAAAATGGATATACTATCCCGTCAAAGCAGGCTTCCTACGTACTCGTCTCGTGATGGATCCATCGTCGTTCACAGACATTTCCACATTCAATAAAGGAGGTTTGTTATCCTCCTGAACTTCTGTGGTGAAAGCAGTGTTCGGGTTTAGCTTATTGAGTTATGTGCAGAGTTAGTCAGTATGTCCTCTCGAGTCACTCACAAAATGTGTCGTCAACATATTGCTTATACAGCGCTATGGTGTGAATTTCTGTTGCTGTTCGCCTTTCTAAATACGCCATGAAAAATATTAGCAAGTATCCACCCCAGCGGACTTCGCACCGCTACATCATCAATTTGTCGGTAAAATTTCTCATTGAATAAAAACTGAATATTCACAATATACAGGTACGAGAGTTTGCGAATTTCAAACCAAGGTAGTGTGAGATCCATACTATGCTGTGCTCCAGCATGAATAGTGGACATGACTGCGATGAGTGGAACGTTTGTGAAGAGTAATTTCATGCCAAAGGATACCATTATCTTGTCTTTTAGTTTGAGATCTTTTAGGTAACCAACAAATGAAAATGTCTTGTAGGCTATGTTGTGCAATCTTTTTGCCTGATGGTTCCAGCAATTGGACGAGCTATTGGACCAGTTTATGGTACGGCGAGTTGACCATCGATAGACCAGGTCTCAAAGGTATGCCACGTTTGTGAGTTTTCGTTAGTGGATTCCTGATGACATCTCTAGCCGCTTGTACAATTTTCATGAGCAACGCCAAGACAATGTGAGAAAACATGATATGTGAATTCGTAACATTTCCAATCATAAATTGAACTCGAGCATGCCTAAATCAAACAACAGGCTCACTGGTCCAAAATGTGGGGAGGTGCACATCAATAGTTAGTTAGTTGACTAGTTTGTTTGACTGCCGCTTAGTTGACTGGTACTGGAGATCATTCATACAAAAGACAGCAAATGATAGAATAGGCAAAAACAAATATGGGGTGCCTGTATGAATTAAAATATTCACGATCCAACTGAGTAAATGCGAGAACAACCAACCTCGTGTATGAATTGCGTGTTCGATGATGTAAATTTCAAAAGTAACTTGAAAAAAATAAACACAAATTGTCACGTCGAGTTCGCTCGTATTAAGTACAGGTTGTGCCGGCTATATATAGACAAATACGGTTTAATACTAACTACTTATTACAAAAAAGGGTATACAACTGAGGATTGAGGTATATAATAGAAACAGGCATAGCCGTGGGAATGGTTAAAAATAGACAAACAGACGGGACTCCCGTACAAAATAATGTGTGGGTTGACAAGAGTGTGGATAACAATACCCAGGCGTATGCGGTGTGCTGGTAATGTTGTAGGGGCAAGATCACGTTGATGTGTCGGAAAACATTAAATACACAAACTGTCATGCCGACCTCATCGATGTAAAATAGGAGGTTTGTGAGCTGTGGCTAAATTCTAAGGCTTAACAGTAACTACTCTTAACAAAGTGGTGAATAATTGAGGATTGAGGTACAGTATGTCCAACAAGAAGGAACCCGGCTAAAAAAATCCAAAGTCCGAACCAGAGCGCAGTCATGGATTGTGTGCGTTGTATCTGCATTCGATTCCCATCCGCAACATGCCTTACGGACAATAACAACGGTAGTAACAACAAGTGACTCAGTAGAAGCGCACAATATTCTAATGCCGCATTTGCAGGCGTTCGGGTCATCATAAAGTGCGCGGACGAGTGAGCCGTTGGTCGTAGAAGCCGCGACCAATCAGAACGCAGTTCGGGCCATGGCACGAGTGTGGGGCACACAGGCAGCCCTGACGAGTAGATAACAGTGTGACAAGTTCGAATATTCAAAGTTCTTCCGTTCTCGTCGGAATGTGGACCAACGAATAGGTGTGCTGACTGAGTGGTGTGAGAGAACGGACAAAATATTCTGCTGAAGCCACAGCCAGATTAACTGAACGTGGGTAGAGTGGAGGTGTACGCACATTACCAGTAAAACTAACGACAAGGTGTTGCTGTTTGACAGCTTTCAAGCAGCACATACAATGCTAGACGCTATTTCGCGTTCTGCTAAATACTTCGGAATGCGCTTTGCAGCCTCAAAATGCAAAGTGCTTCTGCAGGATTGCTGTGATCACGTAGGTTTGTTGTTAGATGATGTCGTCATGGAGGTTGTTGACCGGTTTGTATACCTGGGAAGCTGCATCAGCAGCGGTGGAGGTGTAGGGAATGAAATAGAAGCGCGTATCTCTAAGGCTAGGGCGGTATTTGCTAATTTGAAGCATCTCTGGCGACATAGAGATATTTCTATGAAGCTGAAAGGTTGCGTATATAAGACAACCGTGAGGGCCGTGTTACTTTACGGCAGCGAAACCTGGCCGCTCAGGGTGGATAGAAGACGTGAACCGTCTTCAAGTATTTGACCACTGATGTCTGCGTTTAGTGGCTCGTATCGGGTGGTACCAGCGTGTAAGTAACGAGGAGGTTAGATTGCGGGTGTTTGGTAGTGATTGTCAGACGAGTTCTTTTGTCCAGTCTCTACGTTTTCACAGGCTTAGATGGTTAGGTCATGTATTAAGGATGCCAGCTAGTCGTCTTCCACACCGAGCACTGTTCGCTGACACTGCGACCGACTGGTGTAAGGTGCGAGGTGGATAGATAATGACCTGGAGAAGGGAGATGAAGTCGTTCACCAAGGGACTGGCCACTGTGGGTCGTGTTCGTCTCCCGGGCTGGGGTCCTCGCAACTCACAGAGTCGGTGGCCGGAGACTCTAGGTGAGATGGCGGCTAATCGGGCTCAGTGACGTGAATGTTGTCGTTGTTTGGCCGAGTTGTTAGTGAAGTGAGTTCATTTACTGACGCTGGGAAGTGAAGGCCGTAAGGAAGCTGGCCTGCTGATGACGCCTTACTCTCACTTGCAGCTCGGTTGTTTGTTTGCAAGGTGTAGGCACCTTGATGTTGAACGTCTGAATATAGACGTAGTCATTTTCAGCAGTTAGGTTCCTTCCCGTCCTCTTCTTTTTTCCTTCCCTCTCTTCCTATATAGGGTTTGCTTTTCCTTTGTGGTTGTATGGCAGTTAAGCATTAGTGTGAACCACTGATGTATTGCTGTCTATGATGATGATGACTGTGCACCATAATTTGTAGGGTCTATGCTACATTAGGATTCACCCAACCTCCCGAAAAATCGCACCCCTCGGGTAATCAGAAAGTGGTGTGTTTGGGAGTGTGCCATGTTGGATGGTAATTATTGATGAGTAGTATGTTTTTTGAATTGAAAATTGTTAGCCGAACAATTTCCAGGTGCTAATAAGGTGTCACAATAACAATAGAATTCTATTTAGAAATATTGGAAGGACTAAAAAAATGTCTAACTCTAGAGATATCGAGTAGGTCATTTCTGTACTTGCATCTGAGAAGCTCACTATTGGTTGTAGCGCAATAGCTTCATGGTGTTGGAACACACTGCGTGCCAAGAGTAGAATTAGCTGTGATTTGCCAGTGCGCCAATCATGAGACTACAGTAAATCAAGCTAGCATCGAGCGAACACGTCCAAACCGGTGGCTACATTGGTGAATATCTGGTGCGAATATGCGAACAAATCCAGCAGCCTGTAGTTCGAAGTTTGATTGTACTAGTGTAGTGAGGATAGACGGTCGCACCATACTACGCACACCACTATTCAGCAGCATCATGGATCGAAATAATCGCGGGATAAATACGGGAGAGATGGGGAGGATCGCTGGAAGGTAGAATGACATTTACTGGCTTTCACCACATGATGGCACTGAGACATGGCGTCCAAAGCGACTGGAGCATACTCAGAAGAGTGTGGTGTGCTAATGAGTGTTTTTGTTCCTAGTCACGTTGAGACGTTTAAGTGGTGTATTGGTTTCTCCAATAAAATAACCTCTGTATCATCCGCCTTCGGGATTCATAACACAAGTATCCTTGGTATACAGAAAGATGTATCTTTGGAACAGACACTGCCAAACGTGAATCATATAGTTTATTTCTCTATTTGTTAAAAGCAGTATCGATCCTAGTTTGACGTATGTATATGATACAATTTTGCTGCCCATCCGGTCGCATCCGATATCCACAAATATAGTTTCAAAAGCATCGAGGTTTTCATGTGTGGACTGCCTACAGTTTTGTTTAACGTGTTCCACAACATAATCCGTACGCCTGATTATCAGCCGTTGTTCACTCACTCCCCAATCGCCTTGGTACAGTAAAAGTGTCGATTATGTTGCTCGTTCTTCAACCATATTTACTGTTCAGTGCGGGGTGAGCGATCATTTAAACTTTGAAGGGGACAAACTCTATGAATGTCTTCAGGTCGGATAAATTCAGATTTGGTATGTCACTCAAATCATAAATAGTGTGGTGCTAGCAGAAGTACCGGAGGATTGGCAATATCAGAGCAGTTTGTATTAATGATGGAACGTGAAAATGCATCGTAGGTTTGATCATCATGCAGTATGTTTACCACCGGACGGATACCGCGAAAACTATGAGAGCTTTCAGCTCCTGCCAATTGTCACTGTCTTTACACTGCAACGTGCATATGAGACTGGTTTGTGTTCATGTGGTCAGTCGCGTGGTCAGTCAATTCGGATAGCACAGTCTTCTCTGACTCAACGGATTACGCAAATCGCATGCGTTGTTCTGTGTCCGAAAATGACTCGATCGGCAAATAAGCCCCGGGAAGAAATCCCGATAGACTTTCTGATTCCCGACACATGTTTATTCACCGTGGTGAGCGTTGCAAATACTTCCATCAAGCGTACAAAGATCATTATCGTGTTTTGTCTAGCTCGGATATTGGTGGATCACGCAGCCACCTACTGGTCAATCGTTTCATCTCGGCTTAAGTTTATTAAGTGTAAAACAAGTGTGTGCCCGACACCAAGGAGACTGGTCGAAATCGTCTCACCCGATTTCGGTTGAGAGTTAGCGCGCGAGCCCTCTGCACAGAATGTTGTCGTACAGTTCCTTAGCTGTGTCGCGAGGACACAGATTTACATCACCAATATACTTGGACGCGCACGGCATTCCTGATATGTGGACTTCGTGCTCGGACTAAGTCGCCCTATTTCGACACAATGTTCGAGCCGCGTGACGCAAAGTTCAAGTCAATTTGTTAGGAGTTTCGTCGGCTAACGAGGCTGTACGGTCCATCCATGTTACGTTCATGCATGGCATGCATACGGTTGGCGGCATCCGATTCGGATTAGCCTGTCACAGTGACCGAAGCCAAAGGACGCCTGCGCTTATATATCACTGCAACTGGCTTGCGCTGCACCAATTGCAGTTCCACCAACACACCACATATCCAGTGTAAACCCGAAGGAAT
>QNGE01002846.1:37779-68098 GCA_008508345.1 Paragonimus westermani | reverse complement strand
CCGGCGGTATACATGACGCTGCTCCAGAATTTGACGAAGAGTGAAAATGTGATCAATACATCCCCGCCCAGGGCGAAACCCACCCTGCCTGTTCTTCCCTAATGTTTACCTCCCGAGCTGCAGTGAGTCGGTGGAGTATATTGGATGCTAGAACCCTAGAAGTGACTGGGGTCAAACTAATTCCTCTGTGGTTTTCACAAGAGCCCCTGATACCTTTCTTGAATATAGGAACTAATATCGAGTGACCCCAACTCGCGGGATGGTTTCCGTCGTCCACACAAGTTGAAACAAATGAGTCAAAGTTTCTACTAACGCCTTTCCCCTGCTTTGAAATGTGCCGGCACAAGGTCATCTGGACCGGCAGCCTTATTACGCTTGAGAACCGTAATGCAATTGCTGACCTCAGTCTCAGTGGGTGGTTCCAAGTCTACCGACCAAGGCACTACATTACAACTTTGTGGCGGTAACGCGGTAGAAGCAGGAGGCCAGCTGAATTGTCCCTCAAAGTGTTCCGCCCACCGCTCTAACCTTCTGGACTTATTATAGATGAGTGTGCCATCTGTCTCGCTGATGGCTTCACTGACAGACGGTCAATTGGGACCAGTGGCACGGATGAGCTTATACAGTTCGCCGGTGTTTCCTGAAGCAAAAGCCGTCTTCATTTCCTTAACTTTTCCCAATAACCAAGTCTCATGATCAGCCTTTAGGCTACGTTTCAGTTTCCTACGGACATCTCTTCTAGACTTGTTATATGAACTGTCAGGAGGAATGTTCCTACTGGCTTCTAACAACTCCAGGGATTTCTCCGAGATCCAATGTTTGTTCATTCCATGTAACCCCCTGCCGCATGCTAATATACCTGCTTCACGAATGGCCTATGTGATCTGGATCCAAGAGCGATCAGGATCTTCGGAGTGAAAACTACTGAGGCAGGTTTCTAAGCTGGTTTGATACTTATGCCTTACCGACGTTATAGTCAGTGCACAATCGATCGACTCTTGCCTTGAGCCTGTTTTGAAGATTTACGCGACCATTTTATTATGATGAGAAACCACACATGGAAGTGAACTGTGATCGTAGACACAAACGGTTCAAGAACCGGGCAAAAAATGAGTGCAAATTAACCTATCCAGCGCTCTCCGCCGAGCCACAGTATGATTACGCGTGGAGTTGAATATTGTCAAATTTGTCAGGCGTAGATGAGATATAAAATACGAGTATCCGAGCCCATGAAATATTGACATGGAAAACAATGTTGTCGTGTTGTCCAGGAACAAGCTAGAAAGAGCAATGTGAGAGAGATTCTGTAACAAATCCCTTCCAGTTATTTGACCGTTTTAGTTACTTCAGCAAATTGGTGGTCCGTTTGTACTGTTTTCAAGCTGAATAAATTTTTGTTCATATCTGTTAAGACGCCCCGCTCGGATAAGCAGAACTCGAGTTGGTAAGTCACCAAGTACCTAGTCCATTGATCGATCCATGCGGATAAGAGGTGAGAAGTCAAAGGCAAACGGTCAACAACAGTTGCACTCGTGATTGGTCAGTTTGCGGCATGACAACGTGAGGGCGCGTGATTGCGTTGGCGTGTGAGCACAAGGCCGTCCGTCTCCGGTCCAACAATATCGCCCCGACATCCCGTGTGAATTACGATAATTCCATATATGTGGATGGATCACTTCTCTGGCAGGATCATTCAGATCGCTTTGTTCTCTATTATTGACAAAACACGGTTGCGGTGATTCATACATCGGTAGAACGGACCGAAATTTACGACAGAGGAAGGCGGAGCACATTCCCAAGTGGCTAGTGCACACAATGTTTCAAGGCGGGGCAGCATACCAACACTTGAACAGAGATCCGTCGTCTTCGATCGCCAAACATCTAATCGCAACAGGTCATGTGGTTGACCCCGACACTTCGTTCACGGTCCCACTGCGCAATCGCTACCTTAGATTTTTGGCATTCTCCTAGGCAATGTTGATCAAGCGTCACGCACCGGTCTTTTGTTGGCAAAAGGTACTGGCAGTGAAACCTGATTGAAACTAAATGAAGTTCGTTCATTTCATTGTTTTGACGCTACGCGCTTAACCTATATAACCGAATTTTTTATGTAACCGACTGATAAGAATAAACGCAATGTACGTCTTCTTGCTGTCCTGATGAACGGAAGCAACAACCGTTCCGAGGGCAATGGGACATCAAGACATCGCCCTCACATGTTTGAAACACTGTTCGTTTATCAACCAGAGACTGAATCGTATCACGGAGCCATGCTACAAACATTCGTTAAGCTGACGCTGAAGTGAACGGTTCAATCGGAATTGGAAGAGGTAATCGTTGACGAGTTATAACGACCATCTGATTGTAGTTGTTATGGCATGAATAGCAGAAAATCATACCTGTACGCTAACATTTCAATCTAACGCAAAATTCTACGGGAATGAGAAGTTGAGGGAAAATCTATGCTGAATCGTGTTCATTGTACAGGTCGGCTGGATAAGCCGTGTGTTCCCGTTGTTCGCCGGATGTGAACCAGTTGTCAACACGCCAACACAAAGCATGGAGATTGGCCACACACAATCATTTATTAGTTAATGATCCAACAATATCTTCGATCGGTGTGGATGCAGGTTGTGTTTTGGGTTTACCGGCGCCCATGTAGCTCAGCTGGTCCGACGCTAGACTCGTTTGGACATGCTGCTGCTATCGTTGGTTGGAATCTAGTCAAAACTCAGGTTGTTTGCAATTGACTCCTCTAAAATTACAACTATTGTTCATTCAAAAATTCTGCCAAAGTGGTAGCACATTGGAAACGAGCATTCATTCGCACATATTGTTTAAGCCGGTACCAAGCTTGAATATCGAAACCACCGGCTACTGCTCATCAGTTTTCTCCAATCACTTTGATATCTTAAAACGCGCATCCACCTGACCAACCACAGATAGTGTAGCCTGATCGTTCACCTCACCACATTACAACAATGGACACTAGGACTCAAAACCCCACACATTTCTGATCGGGTTCGCTGTCACTGCCTCATTACACCCTGGTGACTCAATGTCTTTCATTCCCACGCTCCAATCATCGATCGGATCAAGCACCCAATGACCCAACCTAGACTCCAACTCAAACCGCGAGAGAATGAATCGGGCGCGGTTTACCCGTTCGAACGCGTGTTCGCGTTGCCACAGATATTTTAGTCAGCCTCTTTCGAAAAGAATCACCAGACTCGAGTTTCGCTCTCATTAGAGCTCGTCAGTAGTGCATATCCTTGCCACGACCGGGACTAGTACTCCGATTATGCTTTCATGAGGGAACGGTCTTGAACACTGCACCATTGACCCCACATTAGGCATTGCCGATTTACCATATCCGAACGCCTGACCACTTCCGCTTGTGAACAAAACTCAGGTAGCCCGATCGCCTCGGGATGAGACACAGGAACTGTCCTGTTAATTCCAATCTATGGCCACACGAATAGGACTTATCTACCAATTGAAATCCTTAAATTGTTCAGCGATATTTCGATTACTGATGAGTAGTATGTTATTTTGGTTGTATGTAAGGATGTTGTCTGGAAAGTCTACCGGGATACGACAGCACGGCAATTGTTTCTTGCGTATGCTAACTGGCGGCATGGACTATCTTCTTGATTGATTGTGGGGAAGCGTATGTCAAAATAGATGTTTGGTAGCTTGTTTGGAACCACACAAGACACAGTGCTCTGTGACTGAACTGCTTGATGTGTTCTACGGTATTGTCTAGAATGTAATTACGAGTGACTTTTTGAGTTGGGAACAACTAACAGAACTTCATTAAAAACATAGCATCCTAAACTGCGGCAGGAGCGTGGCGACGTCAGTGATGCCACCCATGAAGATTACATGGTTGTTCATGATATGATGTAAGTAATTTCAATAGCTCTACTGGCGATTATGTTTGGTGATACACAAAATAATCTGAAGCAACTTGAGATTCTTGTTTTGAGCTATGAATCGCTATCGGGAAAGCCAACTTAGCGTGCTCTAAAACTCGGTTCCGGTTTTATTGGCTACTCTCAGAAGTTACAAAATCGAAAGCCATGTACAGCGTACTTTCTCCACAATGAAGCTGTCAGGTCTGTTTTGTTATGTGGTTAGATTTTTGGAAGAGATACTAATTTACTGGTTGCAGCCGATCGACAAAGACGCGTTAGACTCTGTCCGATGGAACCCAGTGACTTATCGAACGAATCACAGGGTAAGAATAGTCAATGGGCTCGTGCTGGTGTGGTTCATCTGTTGATATGTTATACTTGCCATGGTTTAACCTGGCTAGTTTCACCAGCTTGCCTGATGTGACTACGATCACATTATGCGTATCAGACGAGGTGATCAGTCAAAAAATTTATCAGAGTACTGTTCGTCGAGCGACAAAATGACAAACTGTTGATCATTTTCTGACTAACGAATGTGCTATATCGACAGACGCGATTAATATAAGCGAACGGGACGTTAACACTAATATCATCCTCTGTAAGCTTACTACATATGGTGGAATTAAACCACTGCCTTGCCCAGTGAATTAATGTTGCTAGTTTGAGCCATGTTTTCTCTTGATAAATTCAAATACGTTAGTCTGAGCAAGAGAGAACTAGAAGCACTATGTACCGACTCATGTAGAATGTTTTTACAAATAGTATAGATGACAGAATGGAGCAGAATGCAGAAAAGAGTCACGCTTTTTGATCTGGAATTGACTATGCGGTGAATGATGAGGGCTATTTGCAACTAGTTGGCACAGAAGCGCATTGTCATCCTGCCATGTTATAATGGTTCTAGAAGGCACGGAATCCCACGAGCGTTTTCGAAATACAGTGGCGATAGCGAAGTCGTGGCGAGGACTCATCGAATTTTTAGCGATACGAAGCAAATGATTAAAAAGAGTACAAGATATAACTGCTTTCTGCGGCATTAGAAATTGAAATAGTCCACCCTGTGACGGTGAATGGGTATTTGGATTATTACTCACGAAACATGTTTTGGGAAATCATTATTTGTCATTCCTCACAATGAAGCCGCAGAAGTTAACAGAACAATTTTCTTCACGGAATTCGCGTTAGCAAACTAACAGACGACGAAGTGCAGCACACTCAGAGCAACCAGTCATCTCCATTTGTTGCTTCAAAACATAACGCAGAAAATTTTACACCATTTAGTGAAGACGTTTTAAAAGTTTGTCATTTCGCAAAGATTGCGAACAAACCATTGTAAAGGTTACACGGATGGACTGTTCACTTCAATTTTACTTCATTCACCTAGTGCCGAGATGTGGCGCGAAACAAAAAAAACATGGAAACATACTCGAGTGGACAATTCTTACCAGCTCATCAAAAGCAACGACTGGCCTACGACGAACAGCGAAACAACCATAATCTGGTCAAGACCATCCAGTGGACTGTATAGTGGTGGAACACCGCCATCCATTGTAATTCATGCACACGTCTGGTGTTGGCTGAACCAAACATCGTGCTTGTCTGAACCCAGTGAGATGACGTGAACAACAGGGTAAGAAGTCCCCACCAGATAGTCGATTGCACGTGTACACTTCGCTCGAAAACCTCACATTTTCGTCTGCAGACTGTTTGGTGGAACTAGAGCCACTTCGTATCTATGATCCTGATCGATGTAGGCAACTATCGGTGATGATCACGCCGTTCAGTTAATTCCAACAGATCGCCAACATACGCAAGTCGCTATTGTCCATATCCAGTTCCCTGGTGACCACTGGTTTTAGTCTAAGGTAACGGAAATTTTTCTGGATGCCTTCTGAACTAACTAAAGGACGTTGCCCTTATTTCGGGAGTACGACATGGCTGCTGTTTGATTCACTTCTGTACCGAAGTTGTTGAAAAAGTACTAGTCACTGGTGTGATCTATCCTAAGCTTCTGATACAGTCGTTCACACTATCCCGATACAAAAACTTCACTAGTGTCACCATATTCCACTACTTAAATTACGAGGCTCCAAAGTCAGAGTAGTGGGATAGTTATCAGACTGGCTCATTCTCTGCAGTGGAATTCTACAAAGGTTTTCCTTATGACACATAATTCGGTATTGGATTCCCGAGCACAGCCAGATCAACACCATTTAGAAACAGTATGGTGTGTCTGCCGAGTAATTTTTTTAGTCTTTGCACTTGACGTTGATCAAGATGAACCAGAACCTCAAGGTTGTGTAAACATCAAACCCACTACTTCCAAATTAGCTGAAAAAGAAAGGTACTTGACACCGGTCTGTTTCGGGGCAAACGGTGAAAGTCAGTCTCCAAATAGAGTGGACAACCAAAATTGCAGAGGGTTCTTAAAAAATTATTGAACAAGGAAGGCAGAGGACTAACAAGCAGCTACAAAAATTAAACAGTTGAAAACTTCGTGGATACTCCATTGTCCACCGTAGTCACTCAACCGACCAGCTGATTGAATGCAACTCATAACGAGTGTTCTCGGTTAAAACCACACATACAGAACTCGTTCTGTCGTCGTTTGAATTCTAGGTCACACCAACTCATAACGTGGGTCACAGGAGCTGTATACCCTCACAAACAAACGTGAACGCAATTTGGCCATTCGAGCAACAGTGAAGACTCGGTATTCCGCCATCCACGCAAGATCCGGTCCATGAAGTTATCCGGTTTAGATCATATTCTCACGTCTCAGCATAACGCTGGCTGTGCTGACCTGGCTTCTTACCGTCAGCAAGTTCACAGTTTGTTGTCAGGAACAAATTCACATCAAAAAGTAGACATCCTTTTCTTCTGACATTAGTAAATGGAATACAAATGACCACTGTCCATACTAGCCCGCTTCTGGTCCCTAACCAAGGTTCATGTGAACTCCGAATACTTTAAAGCGAAAACAGAGGTCTACTTACGGTTAAGATAGGATAATGCTGGAGTTAATCTAAATGTGTACGTTCCTATCGACAGAATGAAGCAAATGGTTGTTTATGAGTGTACATTTTCCAGCCACCTTTGAACTAACCAACACTCACGCGAACTAGTCTACAGTTTAAAGGATCACATTGTACACCGTTGTCGTTTCCAGATACACTTTCATACTAAGTACTTAGACTTGCATAAACTGAAATCATTAAACTGATAAAACAATATCACTTTCGTGTTAGCACAGCATGTTTGAAAATGATTCAATTCAGCACAGCCTAACTAGCACGTTCAGGTGAACAAAATGTAAACTTCTAGGACAACAAAGAGAGCCATCCCACTGACTAACTAGATATATAAGGTGTGTAAGGAAAAATCAATCACAGGTGAGGGTAACTGATCATAAGAACACCATTCCAGACGAGGTAATTAGTCATACGCATCAATTCCAAAAACGTGATCAACCACTGAATGAAATCAAGTCAGAGGTGAATTAGGATCTTCACGAAAATTCATTCTCGCGTACGGTCCATTGGATATTTCAGCCAGACAATTACCTATTCCACTTCTGTTGTCACATTGGAAGGTACCGCCTACATTATTATTCACCCAGTAGACCATAAAGCACTATTCTAGAAAAAGCCAATGATCCGAATAGATGACCGGGTAATAACACTGGGAACGATTTTGTTGTCATTATCAGTAAACACTATACACCCATGACAGTACCAGATCGTGTCAGTAAAAAATCACTTCACTGATCAAAAGTTTTGTTGCCGAAAGTTGTGTCTAAACCAAACAGATCACATTGTTTTACAGGCACGAAATAAGGGTCACTGAATAACGAGAAAGGTAGTGTTGATGGGGTCTGGAAGGGAATGGGGTCACAAAAGATGCAACACACTGAACTATGAGCAAAATGATAAATCAATAATAAACGAATTCTGAATCGCGACACACACAGATCTGCACTAAGGAAAAGGTGTCCAAAACTCTTTCTTTCTCTCTCTCTCTCTATCCCCCTATCACGCGTTCCCATAATGGGTAATAAAAAAATTTGGCGGCGTATACAAAGACGGAAATGCGAAACAATGCAATACATTGCATTACTTCGCCCTGCGAAGAGACGAGGGCGAACGAGTGCGTAGGAACTGAGTGATGAACGGTTGTTATCAGTCCGAGAATAACTCGGCCGAAACGAGGCAGAAGTATTGAGCAACTGGCAGCTTTGTGGCTGTGACATTACTAACAGGTGAATCAGGTAATGCACAGGATAGAAAAATAAACAACCAATTCGTTATATGCAGGCGGATCGAGTGAGGAATGTTAAGTTTTACAGGCTGATGTTTGTAGACCATTTGAAACCGAAAGCGTTTGATAAACCGCCTAGAAATTTGGCTGTTTAAGAGATAGATGGAAATTTAGAGGTAGCGTATTTGTATGTACACTCGAAATCAACGGTTCAACCTTCTTTCCATTTAATTTTGAACTTCGTCATTTTGCCCGGCACGCGTTTGGTAATCGCAGTAGTATTTGTTAATCTGGGCTCGGAATTGAACGACGACATTCCATTCTGGGGAGTATACGAAATTGTTTGACCGGAAGAGGAGGAGACCAGTGAACTTGATTGAAGTGTTCCGGGTTGATGAGCAGAGGACTGCTCGTAACCCAGTGCGGGCCTGAGCGATGTATCCAAAGGGATTGAAAGCGCTGCATTTAGACGGCTTCCTATACGTTTTTGGGCCAACTGCTCTGAAGAACTTTGGTCAGTATGACCCTGTTGAGATAACCAGGGTTGCGAAAATGGAACGGATACACCAGTGGATAAGTTCGATGGGAAGCGACGGAGCGGATAGTCGGTTCCAGATAACGGTTGCTTTACATCAGTGTTAGAAAATAGGGCGCCTTCATGGGAGCGTGAAGAAGCGACAGGGACGAAGTGGGAATTAAGTGGGGCACCACGGTGGTACATAGGTGTGTCATGACGCATTGTGGTGTAAGCACGACGGCATGGATACGATGAGGTATGATCACGTGGACGCATAGGCTGCTGAGAGGCCCTTAATCCAAGCGACGACTGATAGCCACGTCCGCCTTGGGAGGCTCCACGGGAATAATGTGCGTAAGGTCGATGAGGGAATTGCCACGATTTCTGAGACGGGAAGGAGTTTGTAGCGGATCTGGACGGCCAATGAACACGGGAATCTCTTGAAAGCGCTTGGTTTCTTGAAACGTGAGATATGAAGTTATTGTTGCGGTTGCCTTTAGGCATATCTGTTGATGAAACGGGGTTGGGTGAGCCAAGTTCCGGGGGTGATGAAAGACAATGTAGAACGTCGTCGACACACTCCGGTGGTATGAGAGAACCGATAATGCGATTGCCATCTTTGGATCGAAGACGAACTACTTGCATACACCGATTACTGTTAGCACGACCATATATTAAAGGTTCAATCTGAGCCCAAACGTTGAGAACAGATCCACTGAGAACATAGTAGGTACGCACTCTGAGACCCACCTCGCACACTGTTCGTTGCTGTGCCACTCGGGGACAGAATCCATGTTGCATCATGTGAATACAACGAGTTGCACTCTCCTTACAAACACGATGCCAAGAATCTTGGCAATCCGACGGAATGGAGACACGCGAGTAGCGCTCCAACAGCTTCTCCAGCTCCACCGGACGAGCTTGCATGCCAGTGTTTGGACGGTAGATACGATAAAATTTTGTATCGGTTTTGTCCCCGGACAAGCGCGCAGCAGGGCGAGATCGAACATAAACAGCCAAAACAGGAACTACAACTTTGCTACCGGTTGGAGTAGAGGGCAGATAGAATCCGTCATGAACACCATCATGTTGTGTATATATTTCCATGGCAGCGGCCCAAGAAAGTCCGCGTTCAGCGGTCACCTTATGTAAATGCACTTTAGTCGATTCAGATAAGAACCACGTATCGAAACTTTTTGTCCAAACAATTTCCAGATTTTGTCCACTAGTGCCCAGATCCAAGATACCCAAATCAAGACGATTGTCACGCTTGGCTCGACGAGTTAATTCTTCCAATGTGTCAGAGAAATAACGGAACAAAGCATTTTGGATGTGAACTCGTAGCCCAAGAATCCGATTAAGGAACTTAGACATTTGATTGCTGTCTCTCTCTCGAGTACGGCCCGTGGCCAAGCCAACCCCCTGCAGGCTGGCTTTGACATCCACAAAGAAGCGATATGCATTATCGTCCGATGACAGCGCCTTCTGCTGCTCAGCTTGATCTTCCTCGGTGGAGGAATAATAAGCAGGCGGTTCAACAATGCCTTCCTCACCATTGATACAAGCGCGCATAATAATATCAAGGGCCTCACGACCTAATTTGGTATCGAGATTGAACTGAGATAAATCACGCGTATCCGTGGCACGACGATCACCATGAGTGAGAGCACCGAGTGATTCCAAGCGTTTGGCGACCGTAGAAGCGAACCGTTGCTCGCCGGCTAAGTCAGAGATGAGAAATATGTACTTGGGTGCACTAACCTGATTAGAACGATGTGTCCTGCCGAACTGTTGGATGGCTCTATCTGCACTCCATGGCAACTCAAGTGTAATGTGAACACGACGACGTTGATTCACAGCTCTCCGATCAGCCTGAAGAGAAATACCGCTACTAGCAGCTTCTGATATGATTGCGATAAGTTTTTCACCGTCCATAAAACGTTGCTTTTCAGTCAGATTCAATATTTCTAAGCTGACATCGAACTCACGTCTGGACTCATACGAAACACGACCATCCTCACTCACCACCATTCGACCTTTGCGTCCAGTCATTTCAGCAACATGTGATGGACCGCCAAGTTTATCGATCAATTCGTCAAGAGAACTGGGAGGTAACTTGGCACCAAGTTTCTCGATAAAACGTAGTAAAATGGATTGCATTTCTTTACATTGGCGTTCTGCTTCTTCTTTTGAGACTTTTCGGGCGTCGTCTCGATTGGACAGTGTGGACATGCCAACATCATCATTATTATCCCTATCGGTATTACGCCGAAAAAGATATTTTTGTGATAGTTCACGCATAGAATCCTCGCCTGCAAAGTCATCTAGAAGGCTGCCAAAAGCTGTCCGCTTCTGTTTATCAGTATTGTTACGCGACCAAGAGTTCTGTCTAGCCAGAAAACTATCAAAAAGAGCATCGGGATCCCAATCTTCATTGGAGTTATCAGAAAATTCAGAGGAGCTTCCATCTTGTCGTTGTTTGCGCTTAGCAATTGCAGTAGTCTTCTTAGCGGCAGATTTCTTTGAACGTCGGTGGGGAGCAGCCGTCTCTGGATTTAACTCCAAATCAGAGTCATAATAATCCGATGAGGAGGAATGAACAGTCCCGTTAGGCTTGGAGGCTATGTCATCTGAATCGTCGTCACCAGAATCGTCCGAATGGTCGTTATCATCGTCATCGTCAGAATCTGGTGAGGTCTTTTCAGATGGTTTGGTTTTACCATATTCGTCTTCTGCAACAGAGCCTGAGAGACTGCCACCCGCCACCAACTTGGCAAACATTTTGTCCCCCAATATGTCTTTCAAGCCCAGACCGCTACCCTGACCCCCAGCGACTGCTCGGCCGGCGCGACTCAAAGTTGTGGATGAGCTTCGATCTCCGATGGTTGCTAGTTTGTCTCCACGTTGATTGAAATTTTCAATATTGGATGGTGTTGGAAAGTACTTTTCAACAAGTGACTGGAATACACCTCTGAAAAAAATGGAGTAATGATTAAAAATGCTTTAAAACGCGTTAGTTAGAAATTCAACTGCTACACACATGTATATAAAATGTTTATAGTATACATTACATTCCTTACACACAAGCTCAACTGATTACTATCGGTGTTCCACTTAGCAGTTATCCTGATCGGAGAAACTCGACTCCTAGGTTTGTAAAGGAGAGGAAGTGTTGAGTAGACGGAAGTAAACCTCAATGCCAGTTTGTTTCGAGTCTCAGTAGCAAATCTGGAAGACATGCTAATTTTTACATACAAACTCGGGATTCAAAAGTTGCAAGAGAAGAAGGATGAAGTGGCACACCGAAAACGTGTCTGAATCTACGGAATCGGTGACAACAGATCGCGTTAGATACAAGCATAATCAAGTTGACATCCCTGAAGACCTGTTATCTGACAACTTTGCTGTTCACATGGTGATTTTACCATCGTGTAGAAGCAGCAACTGTCAAACATGGGGAATCATTCAACAGCCAACGCTGACACAGCTTGAACTTCGGAAATGTACAAAAAGAGACGACACGGAAACAGATAGACTCATCCTTCATTGGAGATACTCAAATCATCGGTGGCGTGCATTAAGAACTGTATCCCCACCTTTGAAAAACGTTAAATAAAAGCAACAATTACAAGCTTATTAACAACAGCAGTTGCATGCGTAATAAAAGTCAGAAGTAAGATGTAACAAAGTAAACGTGAAAGAAGACCATCATCACATCTGATATACTGGCAGTTGCTGATCTAACTTGTTAGGTTGCATATGGATTTACTGAAGTTCGATATCCTCATGATCTCTGGAATATCATTTCACACCACTTTTTCCATATCATCCTCACATATACGAATACATCTTTCCAATGACGCGATATCAAAGATGTCATAAGGGTCTTCTCTGGTCTTGATCCACAACTCCTGAGCAATACATACCAGGTGGATCACAACAGGGTAAAGCACTAACAGACGAAGCAACTGGGTGAAGTCAGCAGACGCTCACTGTATGCATTTGAGGTGCGACTGCTTTGATCAAAAACAGAGATGTACGCCTGGTCTGCGTCACAGCCTTCAGTTCTATAACCGCAGCACGCCTCGACGATCGTAGTTCACTAATGCTGGTTGACCTGATTCGAGTGGAAGGTCTACTGATGCAAGTTTCTGTACACTGCTAGGGCTTCAATGAGGTGTATCTGTTCTCACTCAAACTTTTCCATATCTCGATGTCAGTTTAAAATATCTCAAAGGGGTTCTCTGAGTTTCATTGGCAAACGGAGTTGCACGGCCAATGCGCGCATGGATAGCTGACAGACACAGGGCTTCGTTAGCTCCTAGAGTTAGAGAACAGACACGGAGCTAGCTTGCTTGTGCCCATTTGCCAAGCTGGCGGGAGTACAGGCTACACGTTCGCGATGATCATCGACCAGCGCATGGGTGTGTTCGTGCTACGAAGAACGAACATCACGGGCACTGTTGGCAAACCGGTCGTCTGTCTGTGTGGGTACAACAGTAATCCATTCAAATTGGAATAAGTTACGGTTGTCGTCATCGCCGTCCGAATGCCCAGAGGGGTCGGGCAAGCCCTGTCTCGGGTACTAGAACGGTAGCCACCCGAGTAAGTCTGGCGGCTGCCATGACAGCTGAAGGAGCACTGAAACACCCAGAGTAATCAAGTGATGGCGAACTCCAAGTCTGAACAAATACTGTCTGGGTTGGTTGGCAGACCATCGCAAGTCCATTTTGGCGTTTGGTGATCTTTGCCTGACTCAGGTGAGACAAACTGCCCAACGTGAGTGGCACTGGGGTCTACCGGTTACCGTGCTAACAGAACGATAAGGGCAAGGGCAGACTGACCGCAGTCAACCGCATTCCCGTATTACGGCTGATCGTGATAAGAGTGGAAATGGGTGTCGGTTAATAATCTACGAACATGCATCAACCAGTAGGTTATAACGTATCGTCCAAAAAATTCACAGTAGAAACCGACTACTGGATGCGCACTATCGATCAGTTTCGATTCGCCAATATTTTCTGACATGTATTTTTGAAACACTGAGTTCCCTTGATCCAGTTCACCAATAGCGATAGAAGACATAGATCGCAGGATGTTAACATTTCGTTTATTCTCTTCAGTCACGAACGTAAAACATTAGAATATATAGGACATGCGGTTGACAACACAATAATGAAAAAACATTTTATTGTGTTGCTAACCCTATGTCCTATATATTCTAATGTTTTACGTTCGTGATTGAAGAGAGTAAACGAAATATTAACATCTCGCGATGTGTCTTCTATCGCTATTGGTGACAAGTATCTGTTGAAGAATCACCAGTTCTGATTAAATTCAGTTTCACCCGCACTGTTCCTTCTGTGCTATGAAGATTTCCGTGTATTACGCTACACGCCTCATACATATAAAGGTTGTCACTGTCCTAACAGGTTTTAAACTGCGTCCGACAGACACACAATGCATTGATATTCCTATTGTATAAACCTGTCAGCTGAGGCTCACATCATGAGCAGTCCGAAATGTTGCGCACATACTCACTCGTTTTGAATAAAGGTAGTTGTTGTTGGGAACAGTATTCCCCTTAACAATTTCATCAGTACGGACAAGATATGTGATCAGCACCAAGGCAATCCTCTGGGGCACTTGAACCACTTTTGTGCACACAACGTCGACCGACGAGTTCTGGTCAAAAAAGCTTCGCTGAAGGCCAATATTTTCAGAGTTTGCTTGCGTAACAGTATACTGAATGAGCTAAGTGGGTCAACTTGATGACCTGCCGCTCGAAAGCCCGCAACATCGATTGCTGGATACTGTATGACAAAATGCTACGAATACTCTATCGCCGACGTGGTAGAGACTAGAGGGAGGCCATGCCAGACTAAAAGAGACCGTTTTACAACAAACACAACTCCCCCCGTGAGCAGAATAAGCAACGAGAGTAATTTTACAACCGTGTACGCCAAAATTTTATATTATCTTGGTGCATGTGAAAGTGGACAAAATGATCATCTTGGGTCGTCTTAAGTGGCGAAAATCATTAACCAGCAGGTTGTATGCGTTCAATTGTGGCAACATGGATGAACAAGACAAGTGAGATTTTATACCTTCTAATTTGTGAAACGCGTGAGAACCCAAGCGTCTGATATAACGCACTTTAAACCATGAAAAAACCTTGAGATTGAGGCCATCGCTCATCCTTTTCGTTAGTTGAGGATCCTTTTATGTCCTGTATGAAGAGAAAACACAGATCCGCCCGCTAAAACCTGCGTGCCAAAACCTGGGAGCTTCCGTTGGCAACGGTGGCAATATTGCTGTCCAGTTCCTCCATGATGCCATGCCCGTGAATAGTTTATAAAACCCTTTTTCCTTACGGAACCTATTTTCAGAAACCAACCGTTCGTCCATTGCCTGGTCAGTTTATTACTCTGAGGATTTCATCATTTAGACCATCCCATTCCAGTTTCTCTTAAGTTAAGATTCGATTAAGTCAGGCAAATCAGTTCAGTTTCATCTGTGCCACTCAATTCCACTGTTCAACAACGGAACCAATCAACCGCTGACTTGTTCCTATTAGCCGCGCACGGTAGTGGAGTTACAAATTACCAGCAGAATATGTTGGTACATTTGCGCACTGATAGAGATAGCTAAAATAAAGATGTACCGTGATTTTTCTGAAACTGTGCTGATTCACCAACTGACCTCGTCAACAGTACACAGACGGTAAACGTTGATGATACACATGTTAGTTTAGATTTCGTGCTTTCATTTCAGTGAAGGTCAGTCCATTTTTGTAAGCACCCGGGTGCATAGCACATTAAGTGCACGTGCCTGGCCTAGGTTTTCAACGGTACCAGCACACATACTGTATGAGCTGATGACAATCGCATAAAACTTCCCATTCCCAATTAAAATGGTGACCTAAGCGCGATACGCCAGCTTGTGTAGATTGTCTGATGAACCAGGCGTAAGTAGGGCGGCAATTTGCACTTTTTATAATTAGGTTGTTATACATCGATGAACGTATCGTAAAATGAATTAGGTCTACACCGGGGACTAGAATCCATAAGCAAGCTTAAGTAACCGGTCACTGAGTGATATAACAGAACAGATCAATAGTATAAACAATACAGAAAAACCTTAAACCGATTGTAAGTGGTAATTCGTTCGATTCTTCAGCAGATACTGCTAAAACATTTAGACGTATAGCAAACTGTCACATCGTGCTCTACTGGCTAGAGGCGCCCCAGTCACAGGACGCTTAAACCATAAGCACAAAAGTGAACCAGTAAATTTTCCATTAGTTAGTAAGGAATATGACGGTTAGCCCAATTTTTCACTTGGCTCATGACTATTATTACTATATTAAGACTGAACAACTATATAATTGTCCTGCAGTCTCTAATGACGTGAGTACGTAGGAAGCCCAAAAACAGACTCTTTGGGGACATACAGCGTAGTAACGAGTTGGGTTTACAAAAAAGATAAGTAATACAGTCACTACGATGTTGCTCAGATATGATGTGTTCTTACATTCGCGTGTAGCAGTACCAAGTTGGTCAACAACTAGTGATCAGTGGATTGTACGAACGAAAACTACATGCAGAAGATGAGAAATGAAGATTTGATGAGTATCTGGCGATCGGCACCGAGAGACAAACAACTTTCTTTATTCAAGCTAAGTGAGTGAACGTGTGGTATCTTGGATCGTTCATGATATGGGCTTCAGTTTACAGGTTTACATGGAAGAAAGATCAGAGCATTATGTGCCCGCTGTTTAAAGTCAGTTTAAGACAGTGATAATCTTCGCATATATGACATATGTAGCCTGTACCGTTACCAGCCTCGCAAAGGAACACAAGCGAGCTAGCTTCGTTTGCTCTTTGCACGCGGCAGGTCTGTATCCCCTAACTCTGTAGGAGATAACCAAGCCCTGTGTCTGTCAGCTTATCCATGCGCACATTGGCCGTGCAACTCCGTTTACCAGTGAAACTCAGAGAACCCCTTTGGGATATGTTAAACTGACATCGAGACATGCAAAAATGGAAGCGAGACATCGTAAATTGGGAAGACTGAAAGCGCCTCACTATGATCCGCTCAATGTGCACAACACGGACGATATGGAGCAAGAGGAGGGATGCTCGTTAGGTAGTCATAGGATGAAACCGAGATATTTGAAAATAGAAAAGTTACAGATAACTTGGATTAATTAGAAAGTTCAGAATTTCGATGTACTTACTAACTAGCGCCTACGAGGCTTACTTAGTTGTGGAAACAAAGTCGCCCAAATCGGATCCAAATTCTTCCACCTGTTCAAGCGTTTTCGCCTCGCCGGTCGATTGAAGACCGATGACAACACACTAAAGAAGAAACAAGATATGACAGTTGTACAGGCAAAGACTGAAAGTACTAAAGGAAATAGTTGGACCAATGTAAGGACCGTCTCCTCTGACTGTTGATCAGGGAGTGAACCTTATATGTTGGCTAAATGGTGCAAACTGTAGACCACGGTGATGAACTGACATTGCCAGTTTGTCGAGGATGCTCGGCCTAGGCTGCGTGTGATACAGAATACGGCGATATCATTAGCATAATTTAGGTCTTGAAATTGAACACACTAGCTGCTGTTTATTGCGGAGTCGTTTGGAGTTCTCACTGTATGAGATAACCATAGGCGTGTAATGCAGTTCGCCAACCTGTCAAAAGCTTGGCTATTTTGTAAAGAAACGGAACAAAGATCGCCTGCGCGGCAGTATGCCATAGTAATTTACTAGGAATACGGAACTCACTTGGTAGAAAAACAAGTGTTTACATCAATGCTTGTTAATGGGCGACAAACGTGTTACAGATTGATTGGCACATTCGTTGTTACGTTCCTCGACCTCGACCGAAGCAGTTCGATTGTTGAAAACTAACACGTGTTCAAACAACCCATGTTAATCACCCTCCACTTGCAAATAAATTCAACGTAGCAGCCGATCGCCGTTTACAATTGGTTAGTGTCAGTCGAACACAATTTCGTGGTAGGTGGCCCGCGGAAGTGGAAATTAATCTGATTGCCTGAAAATTCTGGTGGCGATTATAAAACCGAATGTAGATGAAGCTTTTCAGCGGACGAAAGGACATCTAATTTTCCTTGAACCGACACATTGTGTGCATTGTACAAGAGCAAGCCGCCAGTAAAATCGACCTTCTTTAAAATCACTACCGTTCGCACAGGACCAATATGAACTAATTGTAGAGCACTGCCTTCAGGAATTCTTTTCTGTATTTTGTGCCATTGTGTTCTCGTCATATATTTTCGCTGGAATTTACTTAGTTACGGAAATAACTGTTTCCGACTTCTAGTGAAACAGCCTCAAACTCTCAAATCTAAATTTCAAGTCTTCTTGAAAATCCTTCTGAAAAAAACGCATATGAACTATTTTTCAATAAAGTCAACGAAGTTCCACGGTTTTTGCAACAGTCATGAGCATACCCACTTTATGAAGGCCACCGCCCATGTGCTGTAATTTACACCCATTCTATTCAATGAACAGATATAAAACCGTAGTGACCAATAAAAATCTATCACCACGAACCCACTCTCTAATTCCAGTTCCACTGACAGTAGCTCGTACGCGAGATCTGACTGACTGAAAGTGCAATCAGAAAACGGTTACGGCCCAAAGCTCCGGAGCTGCTAAGTAGGACCGGGACCATGACCAGTCACAGATCTCACAAAAAAACAACGGACGTACTAGATAAATCAGTTGAAACGAAATGGCAAACGAAGCTAGGGATCAAGCAACCGATTACTATGGCAACCAATGGAGAGAAAGCGCGGATGATTTTTAACAACTCAAAAGGAAACGTTCCTCAAAACTCACATTACCCTCTTTGATGGCTGCCTTGGTGAGATCAACACAAGCGTCCAGTTTGGCAGAAATGCACAGGTACTTGAAAAAGCGTTGATGCGCAGACCAAAACTGACCCCACATTGTCTTTCGGTAGCGATCAGAAGGGCAGATAAGACGAATAGACTCGGAGAAAAACCGGTAAGCGTAAACCCACTTGAAAGAAAAAGTCGAAAATATGCAACGATAAATTTAGAAGTATGTAAACATCTAGTTTCGGATCCTGCTTGGTGACACTGCATCCTCGAACACAGATTATTACGACAGTAGGGGGAAGTTGCTTGCATCGGTTAATGAGGAGACTGGGACTGAATAGGGTTGAAACTAGTCCTAGCTTGACAATGCGAAATTAATGCAGCCATTCAGAGAACTATATACGACAGTCCGTGGATTTTTCGATTTGTTAGAATTCACAGCCAGTTACAACTTTGTCATAATAAGCTATATATAATGTTATTACCTGACAATGTGACTGTTGATCATAAAAGTCACGAGTTTCACCAGAAGATATTGTGGCTCGGGAAGCTGCCAACCACAACAATGAGGTGGAATACACAAGAAGAAACACCGCTGAAAATGTTGTACATTAACAATAACAAGGATAACAAAGATAAAAGAAGATCAGACAGAAGATATAAAACTGGTACGGATGCAGACACGTCACCTACTGCGACATACTGCAATAACAGCATTTCTAACCAGCGGTTCTAGTGAAAACGAGGACCCCAGCCAGGTAGGCCATACCTACCCACTCTGCTCAATGGAACAGTCAGGGTATTCATACTTCGTGACCACACCGTTGCTTGACCACCACGCGGTTTCACACAACTGCTGCTGGTGGTATCAGTATCTAAGTGCCAGTACGATAAACATTCAGCTGGCATGTGCAATACCTGACCCAACTATCGCAGGCTGTGCAACACGACTAGCTGACCAATTGATCGCGCATTCCGAGCGTTCCGGAATACGCGCCGGCGAACAGACGCATTACTCACGCGATCAGTCCACTGGATGAGGGCTCGAGTGGTGGAGACAACGATCGTGAAACACAACAAGTCTGTTCACATCTTCGTTGCGCACAGGCCACGTTTCCGAACTATGAAGCAAGGCTAAACGAGATGAAGAATCACACACCCCTCCTTTCGACAACGACTAGACGACTCCGAGGACTTAGATAACGCAAGCTAACAAAAACAACTCGTGCTTTTGCAATCCATACTGCTATCTTATCAGCAATACCATAAGCTCACGAGATAGGGCTACCCAAGTATGTCAAGGTGTCCGGAATCGCAAGGAAACTGCCTGCAGCCAAGAAGGTAGGAGTGGGAATGTCCCGGTCTTGAAGAAGCACTTAACAATCTTAAGTCACGAAACACATTCCACGCAAAAAAAAACTGGTCACTCACATTCTCCAGCACGGTCCCTATGTCTTCGGCAGATGGGCCAATTAGGACAATATCATCCAAATACAGTCAATCTAGCGCAAGAAAAAAGCTCAACACCAAACTCACCGGATCCCTCAAGCGCACCACCCACAATACGGCCCATGACAAAACTAACACAAAAATCGGGAATTTGGACATCCTGGACAAACATCCGATGCAGTTATCCATAAACTCGCACATTGCCTGCAAGGCCGTGGCAAGGATATGCACTACTGACGAGCTCTAATGAGAGCGAAACTCGAGTTTAGTGCTTCTTTTCGAAAGAGGCCGGCTGGAAAGTCTATCTGAATGCGAACGCTACGATCAAATGTGAGTGATGTTCAACTTGAAAATAAACCAAATCCCCGACTACTCATCAGGCATCCGTGAGTATGACTGAGATGTGTTTAGGGCAAAAGAAAACACAACAATTGACAATTACTGTCACCTTGCTTATGTAATACAAACAAACAAGAAAGTTAAGGAACATACTTACCAGGTCAGCGCACTGATTGTACACATTAATAAAACTTTCGTTTTTTAGGCGCACATCTTCTATAGCGACTTCCCAAATGCGAAAACTGACGCCTTGAAAGCTAAGCTGCCGTGCGATGTACATGCCCCGTAACTTCATATCCATGGCAACCAGTTCCATAGCACCAACTCCACGTCGCTCAAGAGTTTGGATCAGTGAGTTGAACGTTTTGAATGGCGTTCCCTCTCCCCACAGACCCAAGCGAGTCATATAGGCCATGTTTCGAGGTTCCGTCGCACCCGTAGCACTGGCGTAGACAATCCGTGCGTTTGGAAGTCGGTTTTGCAATTCCAGAACGGTCAAGCCGGTCTTTGTAGGTTTTTGTGAACCGCTCGGGGTTAAATTCTTGGCGCGATGGCATTCGTCAAACACAATCTGAACGAAAGTGCGGCAAAGTAAGAAGGAAATGTAGTAAATGCCGATGAGCGGCACACATTACTACGAAAAAATGTAACCGACGTGTTAGGAGAGAAAAAAAAGTCCAACATGCGTTCGTACTTAAGCAGTGACAGTTTTGGTCTTAGGCAGATTATAACATGCAGTGTTTGATCTGCGCTGAACTGGATAGCTGCTTCCACCACTCGATACGTGATGCCCGGGAAATCAATAGTGTGAGACTGAGATAGCCTACAAAAAATGTATTGGTATTTTATGCATGTATTAATTGTCTCAGCTTTCGGCTGAAATGGATTTCTGACGATCTGGCACTGGCTGACTGTAGGACCCGGCCAGTTTCTGATGTGAGATCTAATCAAGATCCGATATGCGTGATGCCCGAAATAATTCGTTTGCCTCGTCTATGAGTAAGAGAACCATCAAACCCTTACATGTATGTGTTGTCATAATGGCACATAGCATAATTCACCTACCCGCGTTACTAAGCCCGAGTGGCACACAGTTTCCAACGGCACACTCCAAAGCTTTTTTTACTAAACGCACGTCTGATGATTGCCGACTCATTTCATCAGGTAATTCCTGTACGTTAGTGTGCCGAGGGCGTAACTGGTGGCGATGACGTTTCCATGTGGTGCCACTAACCGAAACGTCATACAGTACCTTTCCGTGACGAGCACTCACGGTTGCTTCCATCCAGCGGTTGTGACCCGATTGATAGTCACCTGCGTAAACGGCTTCTCCAATGGCGAAAACGTTTTATAGGTTTGGGCCTGGCACCTGTGTTGGCTCATTTGTCGGAATGAGCGCGTGATGGACCGTACGAAGCTTGCGGCCCACAAGAGCCTCGGCTGGTGAACGGCCGTCGGGTGTTGATGAGTTGGGAGTTGTGCGGTATACGAACAGGAACTCCTGTAACACTTCGTCGGTGGTCCCCTCCCCACGAGATTTGAGAAGCGCCCGTTTGAAGGTGTCCACGAAATGTTCGGCTTGGCCGTTGGACTGTGGATGATACGGCGGAGACCGAACGTGCTGGATCAGTGAACGGTGGCAGAAGTCTTCGAAGTGTGCCGATGTGAATTGTGTCCCGTTGTCCGAGACAAGGATGTCGGGAAATCCATGTTGGCCGAAAATGCGACACAGGGCATTGCTTGTATTAAAGGATGTCGCTGGAGAGAGGGTGACTAACACAAGCCACTTGGAGTATGCGTCGACCAAGACGAGATGGGATACCCCATCGATGGGACCAGCGAAATCCAAGTGGAGGCGTGACCATGGTCCCTTGGGTGTTTGTCACGGTAAGGGATCCTGCCTGGTGGGTAGTTTGGCGGCCTGTTGGCATCTTGAGCATTGTTTCACCAGCTCCTCGATGTCGCCGTCCATGCCGGGCCAATATGCGTAACTGCCTTCATCCTACTAGCGCCGGGATGACCAGAATGGAACTGTCTGAGCACCTGAAGGCGGAGAGTGGTTGGGATGACTACGCGGTCAGCAAACATGATGCAAGAATCCACTGTTGTCAATTGGCCCACGGCTCCTCCAACTGGGGAGATCAACAAATTCTGCCGTCGCCGCGACTCACTGACAATAGTGGATTCTTGCATCATGTTTTCGCGCCACAGTGGGCTGAAACTTAATTCTGCCGGACGTTTCCTCTCCATCTTTGATTGGTCCATTTCACTTTTAATGGGCTAATTCCAGTGGGATCTTCCAAGGTTGTTCAAGCACTGTATGTACGCGGACGCTGATCTGTCAGATTACCTTTGGTTTGAGAGCAACTACATTCTCGGCTAAAGGTCACGGCCTTCTGTGTTCTTCTGGGGTTTTCGAGTATCGTGAAGCGATGTGCTACGTGTTCGTGATTCGTATATTCGTGTGCTAGCCATTTCTCGTTATTCTTGACCACCGGGTTATAACAGACTGGGTTCGTTCGATACATTGAAAACAAGAAATTAAGCGTATTATTGCACAGTTCATAATAGGCACTCCTGTTTGCGCTTGACATTCAACACTGGCACCTTATATGTAATAAAACTATCAAAGCCGTCTCTACTGCCAGTCGAACCAAGCGTGAATAAATGATCCAGAGAGAATTTTGTAAAGGAGCATGTACTACTTGAAGTCCGTCATTTTCTCATCAATGACCTGCATGATTCATAGGAAATTTACAGATTAGGGAAAGCTGGAAATGCGTATGTAAGTTTCAATCTGTTTTTGGTGGTTTAGGAAGAAAAAACAGATCGGTAGACTGTGTTGGCTTGAGAGTATCAGCAACAGAAGGACTGGAAACAAGAAAGTTCGAAACCCAACCGAAACACATCAAGCATACAGCAATTGCATTGTAACATACAGCGGAGAACAGCTGGCTGATATTAACAGTAATAAGTCGAAAGTAATTCCATTCTATCGCAATGAACCCGATAATCAAGTTACCTGAATATTCGGTTCGCTGTCCCTCAAATCTACGCTTGAATTCAATTATGATGACGCAATCGCTACAGAATCCGCCAGATTGTTTTCGACTGGACACATTCGAAAAGTAAAAGAGTTCTGTCTGCAAATCAGCCAGTTCGTTTAGCGAGCTACTCCTCAGATAGTTATATTCGCTAGGTATAGTTATATTTTCTAAAGTGATATTGAGGTTCGTGAGGACCCTGTATAGCAAAATCGGGTCTCTCTTGATGTACCAACAGCGTACAGAAAATGGGGTAGAAAATGGTCCATCGCCCACCTCTCTGTCTCTCATTTAAGTCAAGGCTTAGCTAATCTCTGTTTTGACAGGGCCATTTTAGCAAATTTATCGGACCATATGAGGTCTGCTAGTACGACTTTCCTAAGACCTCAACGTTCTTTAAACCAGCGGTTTTTAATGTGTGCACGCCAATGAGCACAGGATAAGAAGCAGACTTGAATTAGACTCGAGTTAACAGTCGGCCTCACCCACTGAGACAAATAAATCCATGCAAAAAAGCATGCTAAGTAACGAGAAAGACACTGCTTAGTACAACTGTCTACGCTCAAACAGAATGTACCTAGTATGTAAGCGAAGATCAGTATCACCAGCGATTCCATAGTTGTCTGTCTAGCACTTGAAAATGATATCCTGGATTTAGCCAGAAGTGGTTGTTTGTCTTCCAATGAGACCCACATAAGGAGGAAGTTCGGACTTGATCGCTTTTGGTCGGACAACAGGGAGATATATTTGAGTTAGTGTGGATACCATCACCTGTTTCCCGCCAGTACATAACAGTGCCACTTGAAACAAAATAACGTCATCTAGCGCCCATCTTACTCGTTACAAACATGGACCGAGGGTTACCACATTGAAATCAGTAACAGAAGGCAAAACTTCGTGCAAGACTGCCACCTTTACTGATCAACCGGCTCCGACTTTGAACACATACTGTGTTGTGTCAGGGGTTTATAGTGGTGGCCCAAGAAGCAGGCTCGAAAGAAAAGAAACAAGCTTTCCGGTGTAGAGGTACTAGCCAACTATTAAACTCAGTCGGTCGACAGACTATCTTCTACTACAACAGATGGTGTGGATCAAGACTGGACAAAACAACATGCTTTACGCACCTATTTTTAATCATTGTGGGTTCAATGGAGCGCTAGGAGATTGCGATTCCACCAACCTCTAGCAGTTGATCTGCCTAATATAGGTGATTGTTGATGTGACCACCAAATTACCGTTCGGAAAACGTCACAGAAATGCGCGAGCTGTCAAACAGTGTCAAAATGCAGTATCTTCCTGACGGCTGGCAGACTTGGAGTTCTGACGAAGTGACAAGGGGTGTAAGCAGTCATCGACTGATCTGTCCGAATATCAATACTACGAAGAACGTCAGTAATCTGAACGCAAACCAACGAAGAGTCCGCGTAGAGACGAGGAAATAAGTCAAACGCATGGATTCAACGATTCAAGCAGTAAGAAAAAGACCTAAGTATCAACAACGTGCAACGCCATGAAAAGGGAATTTGCCTGTGCCAATTTGATTGTCAACGCCATTTGTCAACAGTCTCCCCTCAAAGTTTTATGACCAAATGGCAATGAAGAACCTCGCCTTTTCAGTAATTACTCCGCAGGTCACACAATGGATATAGTTAATCACAGTATGTCTGACCGGTATGTCTCACATTACATCAGCCGTACGCCGATGATAGAAAGGTTGCTTGCCGGACGCGCGTCTACTAAAAGCATCAATGTTTAACAGCTGCATGTACATTAGAAATTACAGTGGAAGTGTAAAATTGGACGGTGAAATATAGCACGTAATTGACAATGGTTGAACAATGTCAATGCCCAGTGGACAGCAACTGACACTTCTGAGTCGACTAAACCGAGAAAGTTGTTTATGAACAGATGGCCGGCGAATTGGGAAACGCCTCAAGTGATCATGATGCCAACTGCTATTCAAACGACTGGGACATCAAGACACGGTCATCCAGACAGTTTCTGGGTAAGTTTGAATGGCCTAACAATAGCCATGCTACAAACAACGCAGTATACAAGACGATCTGACATAAAAGTACAAATGATCACTTAACTACGAAAAGCCCAGGCCTCCACTGGATTCAAACCAGTGACAGAAATAACATGCCCACGCGTGACAAACCCTCGGCCAATTGAACCATGAAGCCATGTCGGGAGCTGTTCGTTCACAACCTCATACGGAATACACCAAATGACACAGGGCACCAACTGTCCCGGTAGGATTTACCAAGCACTTCACGTTGGGACCTGTCGATGTCACTACTGAACTGAAACGTATTCACTGTAATCGATGGAAATCCAGAACAATACTTAAGTGCGTATGTAAGATGATTCAGGTGCTGATAAGAATGCGAAACGAAATAAATGTTCGCCCATTGTCATAAGGGTTTTAGACAGTTTACTTTGTAAGCGAATTGCCTTGATGGCAGATTGACAGCACCGTCGTATAGCAATACCATGTAACCAGTTAAGATCAAATACCGACAAACAATGAATGAGTTATGAATTAAAATGTTTTGGGCACAGAATCAAACAACACTGACGAGGTGTCAAAATTGGATTATTCACAATCAACATCATTGCCTCTCTCACGCATAGGACGAACGAACTGGCACCGGATCTATCTGTGTTCCAATCGACGCCAAATCGAGTGTTTTGGAAAGCAATATTCAGCAGGATGGTCAGATCACGTACGGCTTGAAACAAATGACCACTTTCTCTGCTAAGTCAAACATGATAAGGCAACAGTTGACTGAAACTAAATCATCGTGACAGTGTTACATTAGAATATTGCACGGAAATCCCAACGGGCGAGTGGTTTAACCAAACTATGATCTGAAACCAGTACAACAAGCGTCCGGGAACACAAAAACAGCAAGTGGACAGAACGGTAGTTATGACTCGGATTTACTCTGCAATGAAGCGTTATTCAGTCTTCACTTCACAGAACTGTCCGGTTTATTGATCATTGTTGGGGAAGGTTCACAGTGCTCGGCTCACTATTGCGTGAATGATTGTGAGAATAGCTCGCAAACTAACATTATGTTCTGGCATGTCAGAAAGTGCGACATTCGTCAAATAAAGCAACCGATGATGATGAACAAAGTGTCAGGAAGATCGTTGCAGAAATTGGCGACCAATATGCTTACACATAACGGGAAAAATTGTCCGGTAACGGCGGACCATAACAGTGACGTTCTGCCCACGACAAGCATGTAATCAATGGTGAACAAGCTGCGATACCACTTCGCTCGTGAGGGAATACTGGAGGAGTTGACATGTGACAATACACCATGAACTATCAGAGCAGAATTTTGGGATTTCAGTCAAAACCAAATGCAAAGGTAGAAACGGCAGTGAAGGAGGCAAAACAACCGTTGTCCTTATCTTATAGTGGTGGAGAGAAAAAAAAGCCGCCAACACAAGAGTTCGGAGCTAGCCTAGTGCATTAGATACTGAGAGCACGTACAGCTGGATAAAAACGCGTAATGGTCAAGATAAGACGTAGTGACGATATCTGAAAGGCTTGACTGTTCTACGCCAATGCTGGGGTGAACGGTTGCCTCAGCCACAAAACCTTCTGGTCAAGTTCATGGCAGCTACGAATAAGCGACGTCCAGCGCAATGGTTTGTTTAGCCGAAGAACAAAAACAGTATTTTTCGCAGCAAGTGTTATGTCTCACCTAGCAACGATTTACCCCACTCTATGCAAAAACAGTTGGCACACGAAAAAACAAACTTAGCAACACTATTGGATGATAAGTTAACATTACGGGTACAAGAGAAGTGGCACGCGATTCAATGAGATCAAACAAGCCATCGACCAATGAACATGGGCGAACACACTAATCAACAGGTTTGACAATCCATTAAAGATACACTTCTGTTTCGAAGTATTATAAGTTTCGAATGAGGAACAATCTTGGTTTTGATTTCATGGGGGCCCACTTGGCATCATAAATCTTTAGCGAAACGTGACAGGGCTGTCGTATCTTCTAGTTTCCTTTCAGCTTTGCCATTAAAGGTAGTCAGTACGAAGCTTTGAACGGGCACATCAATAGTGGTGTGCGAGGCCACCTTACAAACAAAATCGTAGATTACTCCTGTTTGTTGACATTGTGCAGGCGGATATTGGCGCTTTAAAATGAATGAATATATCACTATACAGTATGTGTTTTACGCTATCGCAATGTAAACTGCTCTAAGTCCAGCAATGGCCTGTGTGTACACCAACTTTGCGTATAATGGAGAGTTTTGTTTGCCTTGGGATCCTGAAGAGGCAATCTCCTCAAGTATCGCTGAAACCTGATTGTTACTTACAAACATGAGTTACTTCTGATGCCAATGTGATGGTCGTCACTCTTCAAAGGGCAGAGTGTGGTACCGCATTAAGGTACCGAAACCTAACAAATCTGCATCAACAATCCTTGTAGACCACAGAATTCTCATAACTGTTACCTTCGGAATATTGTTTATATGAGGTGACAGCATCGCGCAAGCGATGATAAAGTAGCGCGACGTGTACTTGGGACGGATAGATTAATTAAATTCATGTCATCAGGTAAAGTGGCTCATACACGTTTAAACATACTTAATCAGTGCCCACTCTAGCGTACCTTAGTCAAGCTTTCCAGATATGGCCAGAAGAGCAACAAGCTGGGCAGCTCAGACCTTTACATGATGATAAGTAGTAACTGATATCAAGTTTGGCCTCTACTTCGCTTTCCGGCTGAGGTCCGAAAGACGTTAGGCGTAGTAAGCTATGGACACTGAAGGATATGATATATATATATATATGGGGCTATCGTTATGCTCGTTGTTGTAGTCATGTTTAACTATTATTATTCGAGCTTCTTTCCAAATAATAAAAAAAACAAGTTATAAGACTGACAAAACTTCTCTCTTCTCCTGATTTCGTTGTATTTCTTGTTCTGTGTTTCTTTCTTAATTTTCGTTGTTTAATGGTGCTGATTTGACATTTTTGCTGGTTTTGACAGGTTGCGTTACTACTGTCTTTACCTACTCTGTTATGTCGTCTTGCAGTATCGTGGGTCGTGCACAATCGGTCAAAGATTATAATATTTAATCGAGACCTTTATATCGTGCTGATGTTCTAAGACACAACAGTTTATTTGCAAATTGACAAGATATTAATGGCACCTCAACTTTTTACATAGTCCGTCCCAAAGTGGTACGATATATCTAACTGTGCCCCATGAACATTTCCAGTGAAGTTCTATGGTAAACATAACATTCGCTTGCCACTCGACATACACCCATTGGTGACCACTTAAACAATTACTGAGACAGCACAGTGTAGCCGCATCTACATGTGATTTACCTTGGTACCCCAAGTGTGTACCACTGTGGTTTAATTGCACAGCAACAACACTGAAGGCTCAATGTTGAGACGAGGAAAACACAAAATGCACAAACATACGCATACTTTGAAGAGCAGAACCGAAATGAATGCCTACGAAGAACGAAGTGAGCAAGATCGGTTATCCGTCAAGTTCAATTGGGAAAGTGCATAGTTTCGTTGGCAAAACATATGCGGCAAATGCATACGCTATGCTACAAGTTAGACTGCAAAACATTCTGCAACAACAGACTTCACCTGGACCACAGCAGGTGACAGATGTGAAACAAATTTGAAAGAAGCATCACAGCTCACTTCTTCGCATGTTCAAAAACCAAACTAACTACTTGCATGTGAGCCCAGCACTAAATGTATTCCAGTATCAGAAAACTTTTTTGTAGACAGTAAGCAAATATCTAGGATACCGTCTGTTCGACTAGGAATTCTATGGGATCTCCAAAATTATCCCAAAATTGCAGGTAACCTTAGATTAATGACTGTGTATATATTCAGAACCTCGGATTCTCGTGAAGGTTAACACAATAACTGAGCAAAACGCGTAACTTACCAGTCCATCAAACTTCTTTCCGCACCAGTGAACCAGTTGCTTCAGACGGGTTTTGTATTTGGCTTTGGCACTACCTTGGCTTTCACCAATCAATGAGGAGTAGGTGGAGAAGATTACACCCTTCTTCACACGACCATTAGCTTTGCCGGAGATGCGCGCGTACTTGAACTGGAAAAAATGTATTACGGCATTAGGTTCGGCGTGACCGTGAAACCAGGACCCGAATTAGAGACAGACAACCAAAAACACTTGGCCACTGCTCATGCAAAACAAGGATGATCTACAACATACACTACGCATAGCGCACTGGTCCGATTCCGGTTGTTACACATTGGTAGTCGAATAACTGAGTTGGTAAAATGAACGATGGCGAAGACTATGCACAGCTCATAGACCAAACGTTCACGAACGGAAGCCGCGCAATCTAACGATATTAGCTAATTCAATGAACGTTCAGGAGGGCACCGTCTCGATGATAGACACGACCTCACGTGACTCAAAGTTGTGGTGAAAACCACCATGCTGCGTTGCCATACCGTGTTCTGTCCTACCCCGAATTTAAAAAGTGTCCGTACTAAATTTTAGCAGTGTGCGTTACATTATATGTATTGAAACAGTTGCAGAAACGTCAAACAAGGCAGGAATGTTAGCGTAACGCACAAACGTAAATGTCTTTACAGAACGGGTTCATCATTTGAATTCGTGACAGGTAATGTAGATGCACTAGGTGGTGCTGATAGTTGTATGTTTCTCTCCATGTGGGAAATCTTAAAGAGATAAGATGCTAAGAGTTATCTCAGCAGAAACAAACGAACAAGTGGTTCTTTTCGCATTTCATGCAGTTCGTTCAAGCGGTTGCGACTGACGGTCTCAAATTAGCACTACATGTACGGAAATAACCATCTGTACACCGATGCATATATATATATATATATATATATATATATATATATATATAT